>PVJI01023971.1:0-22668 GCA_004026765.1 Micronycteris hirsuta
ACCAGTCAGAATGGTCATCATAAACAAATCAACAAACAAATGTTGGAGAAGATGTGGAGAAAAAGGAACCCTAGTGCACTGTTGCTGGGAATGCAGACTGCTATAGCCACTGTGGAAAACAGTATGAAATTTTTTCAGAAAACTAAAAATGGAACTGCCTTTTGATCCAGCAATTCCACTGCTGGGATTATACCCTAAGAGCCCTGAAACACCCAATCCAAGAGAACCTATGCACCCCAATGTTCATAGCAGCACAATTTACAATAGCCAAGTGCTGGAAGCAACCTGAGTGCCCATCAGTAAATGAGTGGATCAAAAAACCGTGGAATTCTACGCAGCAGAGAGAAAGAAGAAGCCCCTACTTTTTGCGACAGCATGGATGGAACTGGAGAGCATTATACTAAGTGAAATAAGCCAGGGGGTGAAGGACAAATACCATGATTTCACCTTTAACTGGAACAGAATCAACAAAAGAAAAAAGCAAACAAAATATAACTAGAGACATTGAAATTAAGAACAATCTAACAATAGCCAGAGGAGAGCGGGGGTGGGGGGACTGTGGGGAGAAGGGTTTTCAGGAACCCCTATAAGGGACACATGGACAAAACCAAGCGGGAGGGTGGAAGCAAGGGAGGCGGATGGGTTTGGATGGAGTTGGGGGTAGTGTAGGGGGAAATGCAGACAACTGTAATTAAACAACAATAAAGTAATTTAAAATTGAAAAAAAGAAATGTTCAGAGAATAATTTCAAACATCTTCCTAATGCTGCCTTTCTATAACCTTGTCTCTCTTTTTACATCTTTGGACAAGAACTGTCTCAATTAGGTTCTCCAGTTTAGGGAGTTTTCACAAACGAATTGGTCTTCCTGGGATGTTCTAAGCCAAGGCAATTCACAAAGTCATAACTCTATATGCATCATTTCCTGAGCATGCCTGGGAGTACTGGGCATCAGAGGTAAATAATGCCTTCACCTCTGTACCTAGATCACTAATTTTTCCTGTTGCTTTTGTACTGCAAACACTGTGTTAAGTGTGCACTGGACTTACCATTATAAAAAAGTGCTCCCCATCCTGTAACAACAACTCCTTCACCTGGTAGAAGCATCTGTGTGGCTTCAGGAAGACAAACTCGATGTACATCATTCTGAAATGAAACTTCTTCAGTGAGCAGTACAACTGCAACATCGTCGTGATGTTCACCCGGAACGTAGTTTTCATGAATAATAATTTGTTGAACATAATGTTGCATATATGGTGGAGTTACTAGGGTTCCAAAGCTGACAGTATAGTTTTTTGGATTAGGTGTCCTAAAGAAACAAAATCATGTGTTTTGTATTATTTCAAAATAATAAAAATACAGCCTGCATCTGTTATACTCTTTTCATGACATTAAGTTTTCCTTGCTCCATAATCCATTAACAGTGATACAACCTGATTTGGAAATTAATTTTAAAACCTTGTTTGAGTCTCTACACTATACACTATGTAAGGCAATGAAGATATAGAAAGAAAAATAAATAACCCATGCCTTCAAGAAATTTAAGTCTAATGAAAGATGGCATAAACATAGCCAGTTATATTTGGTTAAATGGTTGTGTATATAATTAGAGGGACCATAAACAGGAGGATTTAAATCTGCATGCTCTAAGAAATGGAAGACTTCTTAGGGAAAGTAGCATTTTGGAAGAAACTGTAGAGCTGAGTCCTATTTGCCTGCAAGACGAGAGGGGGACGAGCACGCGCGGAGGGGGAGGGAGGTATGAAACCGAGTAACATGTCTTAGCAACTACCAGGAGTTTGGGATGTCTGGAGTGTAGTGTGATGTGAGCTGAGAATTATGTGAGATAACTATGTTGTATTACAAATTAATGACTTCCCATTCTTGTTTACTGGGAACCTAAGGAAAGCCTGAGATTGGCTTACCATACAATTTGTCTTCCAAACGGTCCAGGATACTTTTGATAATGAAAGGGAGTGCTACTGATAATTAAGCTGGGATAAGAGGTATCAACTGGAAATGTTCTGCAACTTTTGGTCTCCCTAGCCTTCGGCAACATGATGAACTTACTTTTGAAAGCAGTGAGCTGCCGTCACCAAGTGTCTTTTACCGATCAAAGATGCCCCACAGTAGTGTCGGCCGTTTATTTTGAGACTTGCTTGCCAGGGCCATTCTCCTTCCCGAGCACTGGAACCTCCCCTGACTCTATCATGTGTAGCTGACATCCTTGCTCGTCTCCCACAGCCTGTCAGAGGAAATCAGTTTGGTTTCATGGAGAACGGAAAGATAGTACTTGTTTGATCACAAAGCTGAGAGTTATTCTTGTATGGTTCTGTCTGACAATATCTTCCACTTATAGGGACAGGGTAATCTGCACAGGAATCATTAGCAGCCCCTGAGCCACCTCCATACCCATCCTAGGACCTCCAAGGCATCTCAGCCCACGAAAAATGTAAAAGCTGTAGGAGGCATATAAAGTCATGTGAAGTCCATGGCTTCTGCAACCATATTCTCTGGTTTGAACTCTGCTCCCACCTTTTACAAGCTGGTTAAACTTAGGCAAATTATGTCACTCCTTTGTGCTTCAGTTTCACCATCTCTAAAATGGGATGATAATAATACCTATTTTTAGAATGGTTATGAGGATTAAGTAAGTTGTATGCAAAGCACTTAGAACTATGCCTGACCAAGAGTAACACATCTTGACTTATATTTTGGATTGCCTCATATATTTAATTTAAAATTATCTGCACTTACGGTTGTTGATAATTTTTTCAGCAGTGGTCTTACTGATTTCTGAAATAGAACAAAAATGGACATGGTAAATTTAATACCTAGCTTTATTCTACTAGCCCTAGGACTAATGGATTGAGACAGTAGGTTCAGCAGAGTAGGAGGGTCTGGAAATAATTTGGAATCTCAGGATAAAATGTCACTAGAAAGGAGAGAAGATTGGTTTATTCAAATTGTTCTCTTATTTTAGGTGACTATAATATAGAAATATCATCTTCACATTTCCCGGTGAGAGACTTATTGTTACTTAAAGGGAATTGTATTCTACATCATCTAGAGTGGAAAATTGCCAGTAACTTCCTTGAGAGAACAAGAAGTCCCCACAAGTGAAAATGATTCCTGTTAGTATAGAAAAGTAACTTTAAAATTGACCTGTCATAATAGCAGATCCTGTGCTGTTTTTGCAAGTTATAGGAGATCATGGAAAGAATAGCAAGGCACACTATTACTTATAGGAACTGTTCAAAGTCTTACTATGCACTTTGAAATAAGAAGCAGCTTTTTCCCACCAGAACCAGTTTTAAGATGTAGCATTATTATTTGAATGTGTTTTTAATAATGAATAAAAATTATTGCTCTGATGTAAAACAATGACATTCATTTTTTAAAAAAATATTGAGGATTAGCTTTGTTTCCAGTGCTTGTGATGTGTGTTGGGGAGAAAAAGACTACAGTAACACTGCTCTCATCGAATACATTAGCTTACCCGTCAGCCTAAGAGAATTAGGATCTATATTCAAGGATCCTGAGTGGTTACTCAGTGTCTGATGTAAGGCGGCTTCAATTCTTCTTCTTGTGTTCTCCTTCGTTGACCTGGGAGACTTGAATACCAGCCATATGTGTGCTATCGCGCTGTTGTTGTCGGGCCTGGGAACGACATAAAGGTGTCAGATGTTGCTGAACAATTGCATTTCCTTCCTCATTTCCTGATCTTCCGTATCTTGATTTCTTCTGCTTTTTTATGGGCTTGTGCAGTTCCTTCACTTTGATCACATTTAGTTGGTAAGAGCATGCGCGCAGCTACGTTATTCAGTTCAGAGGATAAGCAGTTCTACAAATCTGGAAGATAGAAAAGGCCTGTGGGGCAGGGCAGAAGAACTGGGATTGTTTATTCAAACATTCATTGATCATTTATTGAGCAATTGCTGTAGACGAACGACTGGGCTGGGTGCTATTGGGTGATTCGAGGGTGACTAAGACACGTTTCCTATCCTCTAAAAATATCCAAATTTCTAGGGGAGATAAAATATGCAATGAATTACTATAATAAATGAGACAGGAGTGGTCAGATATTTATCTTAGCTGCTGATACTAAGAAAAAGGATAAGTCATTTTTTACTTAAAGGATCAGAGAAATTTTCCTAAAACAGGTGACATACACACTGGCCCTTAAGTGTTTTTATTGCTTCTTCATCCTCAAGCAGAAAATTTCATCAGACAGAGACGAGGAGGACTAGTATTCTAGAACAACTAGATAGCAATAACATTAATTCGCATTTATTGGTCATCTGCTGTGTTCTAAATACTTGGTTATCACATTCATTATCGCATTTAGTATCCACAACAACTCTGCAGCATAGGTGCCCTTATCTTTACAGACAAGGAAAAATTGAGGCTTGAGATTGTGTTCAAGATCACACAGCTACTAAATTAGGATACAGGTTCAGTATGATTAACTCCATAGCCCAGGCTCTTTATACTCTCTCTGCCCTTTCTCTCCCTATGCCCTGTCAGCCAGTGACAACAGTTTGTAAAAGATTGGACTTAGATGGAGGAGGGCTTTTAATGCTAGCCAAAGAGTAGCAGTGAGGAGAACTTGAGTAAACGTGTGCTTGAGGGAGATTAACTGTGGTGCCCAGGGCCGATTTGTATGAAACTGGGGAAAAGGGGGGCAGACCCAGGGGCTGGTCAATGGGCATGGAGGAATTGTCAAGCAGCCCTGAGGCTAGTGTCTGAAGTGGCATTATTATGCATTGGATCCCCCTACTGGACTACCAATCTTTTGGTATATACAATCAATAATCACTCCTAGGAGCATATAGCTCATTCAAGTTTGATTACTGTAGCAGGGTGTGCCCAAATGAGAAACTGCCTCTCCATCTCTTCCTATAGGTACCTGAAGTTACACGTGTAGGAAAACAAAGAGGAAGCCTTCTTGTGGCTGCAGTTTTGTCTGAGAGGTACAAAGTCCCTTTAATTTTAGTCTCCTATTTCTTTTCAACACTAAACTTGACCCCCAATGTTAATTCTAGTTGAAATTTTGACATATTCTGCAATTTCAGCAGTCCCATGACTTCCCAGAGCAGGGGAAATGAGAACATAGTCTGGTGGCATTGATGAAGGCAAAAGCAGCAATTCCCTTCATTCCAAATGTGTTTATTTGCAAATTGTTCCATACATATTATCTTCTTTGATCCTGAGTACAGTTTCATGACTGAAGCTGTGCAGGTGTTATTATGAATATTTCACAGATAGGAGACATGACTCAAAGTGATATAGTAACTTTCCCAAGGCTCAGGGGCTACTAAGTGGCAAAGTCTGGGCTCAGGTTGCCTAATGACTACTCTAGATTGCCTGTTACTTGATACTACTTCAAACCCACATGCAAAGAACACAGCATAAGGATTTTACATCTTGTTATGGTGACTAGAAGTATTGCCTTGGCATCAAAACATGGTATCAATATGCTCTTTTCTACCCTATATGAACTCTAGGACAGTTCTGTAAGGTGCTTAACTGACTTGCAAGGAGAAAGATGGGAGAAAAGAAGGTCTGTATTTATGCCACTGTTAAATAAAAAATGTCAGAGCATCAAACACTGGTCTAAGGAACCACCTAATGTTTTCTGAACATAAAAAATTTGAGAAATCAGAGGGATACATTATCTGTAATTTAAGGATTGATACATTCTCAATAGATCTAATGAACTCAGCTATAATGTCCAATATTTGCTTTAGTTTTATACTGAAAAATAAATCTGACACCTAGCTTAGGATAATGCTAAATATTAGTAACTGATTGGCTAATTACTGTAACATCAATAGACTCTTTTTTTACAGGAAAATTTTAAGCATAATAGTAGGTATAATGGGGTGTCTCTTTTCTGTTATTATTAATTACTTACTCCAGTGTAATGACTTGAGAGTTGATATATTGTCTGTAGATGCTGGAGCTCTGAAATGCATCAGCCATCTGTCAAAGGGAACACAGAGTCAAACATCAAATTCCAGTAATATATTTATATTTCAGAGAATCAACAATCAAGTAAACATAGAAAAATACTAATTTACCTTAGTCTCAAGAATTTTGCTAAGATAGTTATTTTCTGGTGATGTCTCTCTTGCATAATTTTCATTATGTGGGATATCCAACACTGTAAATCTACCTTGGTAGTAATAAACCGTATTTTCTGTGAGGTAAAGAAATGATCCAATAATTATTTAAGGGAAATGAATTTCCAATCCAGACATAGATTATACAGTAATACCACCTAGTAAGTATTGTGCTCATATTAGATATTGATAAATGCTGTGAATCTTTCTGACATGGTTGATTAGATAAACTGGGCATTGTGGAAACTGTTTATAAGACCAGAAATGAAGTCGATATATATCAGACAAGGTCAGAAAGAGCAGTCACATCTTGATTGAGACAGCTGGGACCTCAAAATATAAATAAGATTTCTATCTAGAATAACCAGTTGTCATGTTGAATAAAAATAGTTACCATTTATTATTTACTATGTAAAGATACTTTATAAGAACCATATGAACTATGCCCACTTTTCAGAGAAATATAGTCTCAGAGATATTCAGGAACGTATTCAGTATCATATGGCTACTAAGAAGAGTCAAGAATCAAAACTTGATTTATCTGAGTCCAGAGCCCACACATAATCCATTACACTTCCTTCCTAAATTGTATATATACTGAGTGTCATATCAGAGGTATATGTCATACCTCTAATATGCGACAGATATTAAGCATCTAGGAATGTGCTAGAGATAGTGTGACAGTGCCTAGCATATAGTAAGCATTAAATAAATGTTAATATTAATTTGCATTATGATCATTGCCTTTCAAAACCATCTTGTGGGAGAGTCTCAATATGGATTAAATCATTACTGATGAGGTACTAATAAGGATATAAAGTGTTAAAGTTAATTTTTGAATTATTCTAATGAATTCAGAGCAGGAAGATACCTTACTTAAAATATGATTTGTCATTATAAATGTAGTGAAAATATTTCATAGTGAGAAAGGTGATGATAAAAAATGCCAGAGAGTTCTAAACAAAATGCTGAAAATAGATTGGTTATAAATAATAATTTGTGAATAATTTTTTTTGCTTTTTTATTTTTAAGTATATTTTACTGATTATGCCATTACACTTGTCCCATTTTTTCTTTTCTCCTCTTAATCCCCTTCTGCCCAGTACCTACTTTCCCTCCAACATTTCTCACCCACTTAGTTCATGTCCATGAGTTGTATATATAAGTTTTGTGGCTTCTCCATTTCCTATACTATTTTTAACCCCCACTGTCTATTTTGGACCTACCAATTATGCTTCTTATTCCCTGTACCTTTTCCCCCATTCTTCCCCATTACCCTCCCCACTGGTAACTGTCCATGTGATCTCCATTTCTGTGATTCTGTTCCTGTTCTAGTTGTTTGCTTAGTTTGTTTTTGTTTTAGTTATTTTAGGTTCAGTTATGATATTGTTGCCATTTTGCAATTCATAGTTTCTGTCTTCTTCTTTTTCTTAGATAAGTCCCTTTAACATTTCATATAATAAGAGCTTCCTGATGGTGAACTCCTTTAACTTGACCTTACTTGGGAAGCCCTTCCATTCTAAATTAGAGCTTTGCTGGATAGAGTAACCTTGAATGTAGGTCCTTGCTTTTCATAACTGAAAACTTTTTGCCAGCCCTTTCTTGCCTGAAAGGTTTTTTGGTTTTGGGTTTTTTTTTTGTTTGTTTGTTTGTTTGAGAAATCAGCTGATAGTCTTATGGGAACTCCTTTGTAGGTAACTGTCTCCTTTTTTCTTGCTGCTTTTAAGATACTCTCCTTATCGTTAGTCTTGGGTAATTTAATTATGATGTGCCTTGACATATTTCTCTTTGGGTCCAACTTTTTTAGGATTCTCTCAGCTTTATGGACTTGTATGTCTATTTCCTTCACCAGATTGGGGAAGTTTTCTTTCATTATTTTTTTCAAATAAGTTTTCAATGTCTTGCTCTTCCCATCCTCCTTCTGGCGCCCCTGTGATTTGGACGTTGGAAAACGTTTAAAGTTTTCCCAGAGGCTCCTAAGCTTCTCCTCATTGTTTTGAATTCTTGTTTCTGCATTCTGTCTCAGCTGAATGTTTATTTCTTCCTTTTGTTCCAAATCATTGATTTGAGTTCCGGTTTCCTTCCCTTCACTGTTGGTTCCCTGTATATGTTTCTTTATTTCACTTTGTATAGCCTTCACTTATTCCTTTATATTGTGGCTATACTCAATCATTTCTGTGAGCATCCTGATTAGCAGTGTTTTGAACTCTGCATATGATAAGTTGGCTATCTCCTCATTGCTTAGTTCTTTTTCTGGAATTATCTATTCTTTCATTTGGGCCACATTTCTTTTGTCTCAGAACACCTGTTATGTTGTAAGGGGCAGAGCCTTATGTATTCACCAGGGTGGGGCAACCCACATTTTGTGGGGGAGGGGTCAGAGAGGGAATAATGTCAGTTGCTCAGCTCTTGCCCCACTTTCAAGAGACTGGCAGTTTCTGCCACCACCACAACTCCTACAGATTTTTACAGAAGTTCTGAGGCCTTATCTTGCTCATGCTGGAACCCTGGGTTGCATAGTCTTTCTCACTCCCCAGTTGTTCTTCCTGGTTTATACGCAGGCAAACGTGGGAACGCCCAGCCCATCAGCTGCTGCAGCATCAGCTTTGCCTGCCTGGTCTGCCAGGGGCCACCCTGCCTCAATTCTTTTTCATGCCCACTGCCGATCTCTGCCCCTCCTACCAGTCTGGAAAAATGTTTCTTCTTTAATTCCTTGTTGTTGGACTTCCATTCAGTTCAATTTTCTGGCAGTTCTGGTTGTTTCTGTTTTTAAATTGGTTGTATCCTTCTTTTGGTTGTGCGAGGAACTGAGGAGTATTTACATATGCCTCCATCTTGTCTGGAACTCTGATTTGTGGCTTAAAATTATTCATTGTAGTTAGATTGTCTGTAACTCATGGATCTTCTACTGTAGAGACCAAACTTTGCAGTTGTAGTTTATTGTGTTTTACCATAAGTAGCAAAAATAGACCTTGAAAGTACTCAACTATAGTTTACTTTTCACAATGAATACTTCAGTTCTTCAATTAAATTCCTAAATATTTCTATCTATTCCAGCACTTAGGAGCCTATTAATATTTCTCAATGTAAAAAATTAATTGGCAAGATTCAAACAATTTTTATTTCAACTGCATAGAGCATTTTTCCACAGGTACCGTGGATAAACTAAATATATAATCTCTAAGACATTTAAGACTGAAAACCATACTCTGGAACAAGTAAATCAGCTCTTCGATATCATATTTTTAATTCCGTGCAGCAATCCTGGGATCGCTCGCTATGCTGAGGCCACTGTGTGTGCACAGCCATTGTGCTCTGTTGGCATTTGATGAGATGAAAATAACCCTTCAAAGTGGGATATTGATAAGTCTCACTTGCACCTTATGATTAACATTCTCATCTACATGGGTGGTTTAAATACCAATATAAATTGAGAAAGATGGACAAGGGGCAGAAAGTAGGAACTTGTTTTACAACTTTTCCATAATTTGATTACTTTTAACTTGTTTCTGTAAAGAAAACTTATATAAACATGTGGTTTTTTAAAAATTTTCCATTAGTTTATACTAAGAGTTCTCTATTCAATGTAAGAGTTTAAGTATGAATTATGAGAACCTTTATATAAAGCTGTCAGAGTATAAGCACTTCTACATTCTCCTGCTTCTAAACCCTAGAAGGGGAAAAAGACAGGCTAGAGGGCTCAATTTTAAGGGAGAAAAAACAGCCATAACTTCAAACCAAAAAATGTGAAGCAAGCATATCAAAAACTGGGAAATATATATTAAGGTGAGAAATAATATAGAACACAGATTCATCTCCTCATAAATTGAGTTGACTAAAGATTTTTCTTAAAATTTTCAATGATTCTATGATCCAAGTAATAAGACTTCAGGTTCTGGAAAAAGATACAGAATATCTCTGTAGAGACCTATTTTGACACTGCAGAATGAGAGCAGTGAAACAAAAACGTGTAACCATACTACTCTAGCATTTTATTACGCATGATCTAATCTCCCAGCTGAGGCAACCTGCTGGTGCTAAACTGGGGTGGAGAAGGGAAGAAGTTAGGATCACTCTACCATAATTCAGAGAGTGTAAATTGAGGAGCTGTCCTAAGGGCCACCCTGCATCTTAAGTGTTCAGAACTGAAGGTAAATGTGCCCTAGTGTTAAAGAAAATAACAGACTGGATAAGAGAATGTTTGAGAAGACAAAACAAAATATAAGCTGAAAACTCCCTTATCTTATAAGCCACCACTACTCTTACTTCCCACAGTAATCCAATGAGAACAGTCTTGTTCAAATCAAGAAGAGTAAATAATAATTGCAAAGGATCCTGTAGAAAAGTTGTATAATTATCAAGGGGCCAGAGGAAGAGTTTTAACTACTATTTCCATTGTCTTAAAGATATTGTAGAGTAAAGGAGCTCAAAATATACAACAATTTAATGTAAAAGAAAATCTGGAAAATTCGGTAAAGAGGTGGAAAAAGGAAAAAGGGTATTATAGATAAAAGCCACATTGGAAGCAATTGACATAGATTAAAAATGTTGTGACATGGAGGACAAGTTTGAGCAAAACAAAAAAGGTAAAATGGAAAAGGAAGATAGTATAAAATTATTATTGAAAGAATAAACAACATTGAAAGCAATGGAGATGTAAAAAATACATAGCTGATATTTCTGAAAAAGAACTAAACAAATAAATTTGAATCTATAGCTAAAAGATTGTACTGTGTTCTAAGAAAAAATGATACAGGATGAACACAGCACTAAGACAAGCTGGATGTGGTGGAGCAGAAGAATAAAAAGCACTGCAGTGAGGGAAGTAAAGATTTGTGCCATTTTAAACCAAAGAACCCTAAATAGCACCAATGCAGTTTTGGAAGTAGAGGTGAAAGTGTGATTAAAACTAGGAAGATGGGCCCAGCTGGTGTAGCTCAGTGGATTGAGTGCGGGCTGGGAACCAGAGGGTCCCGGTTTGATTCCCAGTTGGGGCACATGCCTGGGTTGCGGGCCAGGTCCCCAGTGAGGGCCATGTGAGAGGCAACCATACATTGCTCTTTCTCCCTCCCTTCTCCTCTCTCTAAAAATAAATAAATAAAATCTTTGGGGAAAAAAAACTAGGAAGATGGGTCAAAACAGCTAGATCCCTGTGTCTTCCCCAACTGTCCTTTTCAGAGGGTAACTGAGACGCAGTTGAGGGCAAGGTGCATCGTACTCACATTTATATGGTGGATTTTTATCCCAACTTGACTAAAGAAAGCCAGCAGCCCAGAATATGGCCCCCCAACACAAGGGACGCTTGTTTCCCCATCTGTGAATTCTGACCAGTCTAAAAGAAAATACCTAAATATATTGGTAATTTGGGTTCTTCCAACAAAACCTAGGTAGAACAGTCTATATGAAATGCCATTGTCAACAGACACTCATTTCATGAAGAGCTTCCAGTCAGCTCTTTAATTCCCAATCTTAAACATTAAAAGACACTAAAAGATAAACATACATTTGAGAAGAGTATCTAACAGGAAATAGAGTTGACCCTTAAACAACATGAGTTTGAACTGTGGGGATCCACTTAAACATGATTTTTTTTCTATAAATATCTACGGTGTTTGTAGAGGTCCAACTGTATGCATTTATCTTCACCATTTTATATAAAAGACTTGAGCATCCTTGGATTTTTATATCACTGGAACTAATCCCCCATGGATACCACTATACATCTTAAATTTGGGGGGAGTCAAAAGTTACATGTGGATTTTAGGCTGCATGGGGTGTCAGCACCCCTAACCATCATGTTGTTCCAGGGTATACTGTACTGCCAAAAGAAGTAGAGAAAATCTTGTATGAAAGAGACTAAAAATTAAAACAAATTATCATATTCAGAGAATATTTTTCTAAGAAATAAGATTAAGATGTTATATAAATGAATAGTTAGATAAAGAAAATATCTTACCAATTAACTCTATAACAGAAGAAATAAAGAATTTAATAGATGGATTGGAAAACTTAAGAAAATGACCAAGAAAGTGATTTTTTTTTAAACCTAAGGATGGAAAAATAAAAAGATAAGTGTAAGAAAATTAGAGTTAACATTTAGGAGGCCTAATATCTAAATTACAGGATCTCTAAAGAGAGAAACTGGGCAGGAAATTATCAAAGAAATAATCTAAGAAAATGTTCAGGAACAGAAGCCTATGAGTTTCTACATTGAAAGCATAATGAATGGAAATAAGCTCTAGAGAATGTCACATTATCATGAAATTTCAAAATAGTGAGGACATAGAAAAAGATCCCGTAAGACTGCAGAAGTTCAGAGAGAAGAGGTTTTCCACAAAACTCTAGAATCAAAATATCATCAAACTTCTTGAGAGAAACTTTGAAAGCAAAAGGAAAACACAGCTTTATCTTCAGTGGCACAAATTCTTCAACCTAAAATTCTATACTATTAATTAAGGTTAAGAGTAGAATGAAGATATTTTCAGACATGCAAGTTGTCACAAATATACACTTCTCGGAAAGCTCCTAGAGTACACACTCCACCACAACTGAGTGAATAAAATAATAAAAAGGAAATATGAAATGCAGGCATTAGGAAATTATGTCCAACAGACAACTGAAAGGAATCCCCATCTTAATGAAGGAAAATTCCAAGTGGACTGCTATGTAGCCAGGATGTGAATGAGAACAGAATCTTCATATTCCATAATATAAAATGAATAGATAAAACCAGTAACTGAAAAATTAGTATATAACAAGATTATGAATCAACTTAAAAGAGTTGAAAGTGGTTGTCTCTGAGAGGAAAAGCTATTTTTTAATATAAAATATCTGCCAATTTAAATTATGAGTATATATAGCTTTGAAGGGAAAAATCTAATCATGGCAAAGTCTTAATGGTGAGAAAAAAAGGATAATGGTGAGCATATGCTCAATTTAAATACATATAAATATATATTCAAAACTAAAAAAAAAACTGTAGTAATTATGATAACCAACCAGAAGAAAGTGTTATAAACATTTACAATATAAAAAGAATAATATTGCTAATAAAGTACAGGGAACTGTGAAAGAAAAATAAGTATGCTGATTTTTTTGTCTTTCACGGCAGGATATAAATACAGTACTCTCTAAAGTTAACACATGTGGTTTTAGAAAAACTCCAACTATTCTTATGTTTTCAAAGTCTTTTAATCTATGTTAAAGGGATTTTTATATTATTAAGAATAAAAATTAGTCAAAATGCAATATTCTTTCATTCTTTTTCTTCACAAAAAATACTTATTTTAACTATAAAATTATAAAATAACCTATATAATACCATCTTGGTAGAGTACTTCCCTGCCTATCAACTATCTACCTATGCATTCATGTATCTGTATGGTATACAGTCTTCTACCTGGTATCCCAGAAATAAGCATTTTAAATAGAGATAATTCATTTCTTGCAATTGTCTTTTTCTTTTGTAGAAATGGAAATAAAGTTTACAACAAACTATAATAAGCAAAAATATATTCTTTACCAACCTACTGCCAGAAAATAAACCAGAAGACCAACAGTTATCCCCAGGATTGCCAACACTCCAAACACAATGAGGGCAATCATCCACAGTGGCAAAGATGGACGGGAAATTGTGACTGGTCTGCAAGCAAATAAAGGAAATGTGAAGGACATATCAAAAAATCAGTCATTACAAATATTTATTTCTTTCCTTTTGCTCAGGTCTAGAAGCTCCACAATTTAGGCACAATAGTAGCAAAAGACATTTTGAGAGAGAGCGAGGAAATGGAAGAAAGAAAGGAAAGAAAGAGAAAGGAGAGAAGAAGGGAGGGAGGGAGGGAGAGAGAATTAAGAAGGGAATAAAAAACAAAAGTCCATAAGTTTTTATTAATATTTCTGATCAAACCTCTCTCGATCTGTGCTATGAAATTAGCTCTCAGGGGTCTGATGGTTGGTGCCAAGTTATCTATCTGTACTTAGCATCTAGTGCCTTCCCATGATCACGGGGTAGTAATGGAGTTAGTATGAGTAAGTAAAGAACTTGCAGGTTGCAAGGGAAGAGGGACCAGGAATGAAAATGTCTTAGAAGTTACTTACATCATAAGCCTATCATAACTTTTTAAAATATGATAATAATCTTATTTAGTATGTTCTTGTTATGTAAGAGGAACCCCCCAAATGGAATTTATTTATGAAACATTGTGTATTTGTTCTTCCATGTTTAAACTTCAGTCACCTTCAAAGTACTCTCCACTTAATGCAATACACCTATCTAGAGGTTTTTTCCACTGCTCAAAACAGTTTTTGAAGTCGTTGATTTTGATGCCTTTTAGTGCTTCATCAGTTTTTCATTTCACCTCTTCCACACTGGTAAACTTTCCCTTTGAGGACTTTTTTCATCCAGGGAAACAAAAAAAATTGCACAGGGCAAGATCAGGTGAATAGGGAGGGTGGGGGCATAGGGGTCATGCCATTTTTGGTCAAAAACTGCTGAACACTCAGTGCAGTGTAGGCAGGTGTGCTTGCAAATCATCATCATGAAATGGGCAAATGAGTCTTCAAAAAATTTCACTGAAGCTGAACACAGCCTCTCACAACAATGCCAGCTGCTAAACTGATACAGACGGGTTCCTAGAACACTCACCTAGTGTAGGGGAAGCATGTACCTCAAGGGGCCTCCCCTCCAGAAGATACTTCCTTTTCTGGGGGGGGGTCCCCCTCATATGCAAAGAACACACAAATATGAAAAAAGTGCTATATCGGGTCAGAGCAATATTCATCTCTCTTACTAACTTGTTTAAAAATACAATTCAAAGAGATATTTTATAGACAAGCATTCTATGTTCAACCTACAAGAAATAAGTTAGGTATTTTCACTGTGTTTCATTTATACAACAAATATGTGTTGATAGCCTCTGTTTAAGTTGAAATAGGGATGTGTGAAACTTTCCATACAAAGAGGCATGGAAACATGTCTAGGAGGAAGGAACAGCATGCAGTGCTAAAGAATGACCGACAATTCATTTTTCTTGCAGCAAGCTGTGAGTCATGGATTGGCCAAAGACGAAGTTAGACAGTTGGATGGTTAATTTTATGTGGCAACCTTGACTAGGCTATGGTGCCAAGTTGTTTGGTCAATCACTAGCCTCCATTTTGATGTGAAGGTATTCCGTAGCTGTGATAAACATTTATAATCATTTGATTTTAAATAAAGGAGATTACTCTCAATAATAAAGAAGATCATTGAGCCTCATCCAAGCAGTTGAAGGCCTTAAAAGCTAAAAGATTTCTGGGAAAAGATGGAATTCTGCCTTGGGAGTGTAGTATAGAAATCCTGCTTCAGTTTGCAGCCTGCCAGCTTGTCCTATGGATTTCAGAATTGCCAACCTCACAACTATGTGAAGCATTTCCTTAAAATAGAGTATCTTAATCTCCAGAGAGAAACATGGATAGATAGATAATGATAGATTAGATAGATATGATAGATGATAGATAGAGATAGATATATGTATTATATCCAGTGTGACTTATCTATCTATCTATCATCTAGAGAAAGAAATACCCTATTGGTTCTGTTTCTCTAGAGAATCTTGAAATCATCAGAGAGGTCAATAAGAAGAATAACCTTTGATGTCCTACAAAGGTGTTGAGATTTTGTCTGTATGACTAGAGGAGGACCTTAACCAGACACACCTGAGAGTATTTATTAAATATGTAAATTAGCATATCCTACCTCAGATCTAATGAATTCAGATTCCTAAAAAAGCCTTCTAATTTGCATTTTCATACTCCTGGTAATTTAGATTCCCACTTTACCATGTGCTCTTCTCATGGCAAAATGTTGAAAAACTTTAATCTAGCCAGGATATGTTGTCAGATTTTTCAGATTTTAAGTAATATCAGGGGCAGTGTTTATGATATATTGGCTTTCAAATAAAAATAAATTGAGTTGATGCTTTCAGAAGAAAAAGAATTTTTAAAATTCTTTATTGAATTTTTTTACTCTCTTTGAAAGCTTTTTTATACTTCTTTTTCCTCAGACCTGTACCACCATCTGCCCCATCCACAGTCTTAGCTGATAACTTCACTTCCTTGTCCAGCGAGAAAATAGAAGACATCAGAGGAGAATATTTACAACTCCATTATCATTATTATGAACTTTTCTTTATCTGTAGCCCACACTCAGCTATTTCCTCTTATTTCTATTAATAAACTGCTCCTGTCTAAGGCCAACATCTGCACCACTTTATTTCACTTTTAACCTTATGTTTCTATCTGATTCTAACTTAGGTACCAGTCATTTCAAACTATTCAGAGTTCCATGGACAACCCAACTCTTTCACACCTGCATGACCTTGCATGTTCTGGTCTTCTACCTAAAATGTCCACCTGGAGTCTACCCAGTGAGCTTCCTCTCGAACTTAAGTACTCAACTCTGTTGTCTCCTCTTCCCTGAAGTCTTGCATGGCCCAGCCTACCTGCTATGGATCTACATTGAAAGTAGTTTTTATTTTCATATGGCAGTCATTTTATCTCTAGCGGTGACCATATTATTGTCTGGGGTCAGGTCATTATTGGTTGTTGTTTTATACCCAGAGCATAGGGTGGTGTTTAACATATTATAGATAATACTTGTTGAAGGACTGAATGCTTAAAGCCAAGGGATATTAAGGACAACTAGATCATGAAGAATAGATAAGTCAGAGGAACACAGATTATGGAAAGCCTTCAGTGCTAATCAAAAAAGTTCTACAAAAATCATGGGGACATGTGGTGCTTAAGGAGAAGAATCTGCAAGTAGTCTGCATGGTGATAGTTTAAAGGAGGGATAGAAATGAAAGGGGAGGACAAATGAGTAAGGAGGCTACTGTAATCCATGGGAATGTAGTGATGGGGTCCAGATGATGATAGCAAGAAAAGAAAGTGGTGAATTTAAGAAAGTTTACAGTATATTTATAAGAACTTGGTAATTAGTTAGGTATGTAGGTAAAAAATGGGAATATGTTAAATAGGACACAAGTTTTTGCCTCAAAAAGTAAAGGAGAATAAATGAAGCCTCGAAGAGGTAACTTGGGGAGAAAATGATAAATATTTTATGTCTTGATTTTGAGAGACATTTAAATTTCCGGTTACACAACTAGAGATATCAGACTGATAGTTGACATGGCTGGGGATGTCAACTGAGGAGTCATCCAAAAACAGGAAAGAAACAAAACTGTGAAGATAGATTAGTATATTATAGTGCACATTGTATAAAATATTATGAAAAATTGATATTTCTCATGTCAAGAAAAATATTTGTTTCCATTCTAACTACAATTAATTTATCTCAATCTTTCATACACTTTCTGAATTTCACAGTCTTATTGTTTGATGTCTCTCAAAAGACTTTAAATCATCAGCTTGTTTCTTAACTGTTAAATTCAAACTATTGGTTAGCTTTCACGGATGGGTAAGAATTTACCTCATCTCACAAGCATTCAGCTGCACCAAAACCACTTTGCTCACTGTTTGGCTCGCTACACCCTTACTCCACACCCTTGCTTTGCTTTTCTGTCTCCCATGAACTCTTACTCTTTTTTTTTCCTTAAAAGGATTTTAATTGGGGATGTCTTTGTAAATTTCTTATTTTAATTAGTTCTATTTTTAAACCTTTACCACAGAAGAGGATTTCATATAGATTTGGGAAATTTCTTTCTCTTATTTCTACAGTTTAAGAACTTGTATTCATATAAGAACATAAATAAACCTAAATCTATTAAAATGTGATCAAATAAGTTGTCTTAAAATTCATTCAAATACAATGGTTTGAAAGAGAACTAAAATGACTTTCTTATTTTCAATTGTCTTTCATTGAAAACACTCTAGGATTTTATATTTCTCTTCCTATCCTCTTTGTCCCTTTTGATTATTGCTTGTGACTAGCTCTGGGTGGTAACAATCTTTAACTCATACCTAAAGATTTTACAAACCATGGCACACACTAAGTAGCTTTTTAAAAATGACGGACTTCCCAGGCAGAAAATTCTCTCAGCTATTTATCCACTATTTCTGGTAGGCTATACTACAAATTCTACTGAAAAAATCACATAAGGAAAATTACTGAAAGAGAATCCAGAGTATTAATTATATCTTGCCATAAAAAATTCCTGACCATGAACTCTATCACCTTGGCGAGTATCTAAAACACAGCTTTCTTTTCAGATTTTTCCAATTCTATCCTATAGGACTAACTGTAAGAAAAAAACTAAAATTGATAAAATGTGATTTTGAAGTCTTGACTTTCACTTCTAGTGTTCCTTTTCTTCCTCTTGGCTGTTCAACATTCAGTCAGCCAAGTGCAGCCAGAGGATTGATTAAGGTCTCTTTAAATGTACCTGCAGAATCAACCATGTTGCCAAGTCTACTCAAGTTCTTCTGGGAAATCAGATTCATGCCTCACTCTGAGGAGCTAACCACTGAATTAGGGTTTGGCCCTTCCCTAGGTAACTAGAAGTGCTTTAAAACAATGGTTTAATCTTTTGAAATCTTTCAGATTAGGACTTCACACAAGTGTCGAAATGTTAAAGGAGAAGAGGGAGGTGCCCTATAAATAAAGAGAAAACATTCACTCAGCATAAAGGTGGTGATGACTTTATAGGTAAAACAAAACAAAGCAAAACAAAGAAATCATGCTGTTTCCTCTCCACGTTTAAATATGTTAGGATCACTATATTTTTTTCTGCTAGATCAGAGATGTGGCTAATAAGAATACATCTTGGTAAGAATAATATAACATTTTTAATAAAAAGAATATATAGCAATAAATTACTTTAGTTCAAGAAAAAATGTTCTTAGTGTATCCTATCACAGTGAGTATGCTCTTTCTAATCACATTTTTACATGATTACTGATATTGTAAAAATATGTGTGTATATGTCTTAAAGGACTCAACTGTTGATTCAAGATAAATATTTTAGAGAAATATTTGCATAAGATATGCATTTATATTTCCCAGTTATCTGAACATTAAATATCTTATAATTATGTTCACTTAATTTTGCTATTTTGCATATGTTTTGATGAAAACTCCTTCTAAGGTAAAAGTAAATTTTTAAAGTGGCATTATCACTGTCCACTTCACATCATAATTATCTATTTAGACACTGTAAAAATAAACAACACATGTCTACACATAATTATATTATTCTAATTCCTGAACATTTTACAGATAAAAATACATGGTTTTATATGTGATTCTACAGAAAACATCTAAGAAGCAATAGGACTGTAAGGTTTAAGACAATATTCATGAAATCACTTTAGAAAGCACAAAGTGTTTAAAAAATGCAAGACTCATGACCATGATCACCACCAACACCAATTTAACATTTGATTTATAAGAGAAAAAAATTTCTCTCTGCTTTCTCCTTTCCAGTTTATAACAGTCATGCATTCTTACTATTTTTTCACCCACAGGGTGTTAAACTGCATGGCACCTTTCTGAAGCTCTCCTCAAACTACTGCACAAAACTACAGATTCTAAACAAAAATGTATGTGATAGGGTTTTTTGCATGCTGGAAATTTAAAATTCTGTGGAAAAATTTCAAAATTTCCTAAACTCAATTATTTCACTACAACCCTTGGTCAGAGTCCTATCGGGGAAACGGAGTTAGCTTTACTTATGTCAGAATTTTAGGCAAGCAAATCTCCACTTACCTATACATAATGTGCTGATATATGGGCTGTTGATGGCAATAGAGGTAAAGGAAACTTCTGTACTTCTTTGTCCTGATCAGTGGTTCTCAGGTAAATGTGCTAACCAGAGTAATACCTGGGATTTTAAGGGCTGGGTGTACTAGCAGAAGATAATTAAAAGGAAACTTGTTTAACAAGTGTTGATGACAGCTGTGCATTTGTGGTTTAAAGGAAGATCTGAAAATAACCCTTTGAGTTGCATACTTAGAAAAAGACAGCAGACATAACTGGGATTGGCTGCCCGAGAGGTCCACCTAGGAAATACCACTACGGTTTGGTGAGTCGTTGTTCTGACTCAGATTCCATCCATCCCTTTTATGATGCAGAGCTCCTCCTCAGTGAAACCAAATCTATTCACCACAGCAGTCATTAACAAATGACTTAAATATACACTGTTGTTTTTTTTATACATACAATAATTCTGTTCAGCATTACTCATTAGTAGCATGCTTAACCTAAAAATTCTCACGGGGACTCTGCAGATAATCGGGTAGGAATAGATTTACAGGTGGAAGTAGGTTTTGGTGTAAGAAATAACAGTTCTGTTTTGGTAATTCTTTATAAGAAATGGAACCAATTGATCTAGTCAAGAGTCATAACTATATATGGATTAAGATTTGGGGTAACAAAATTTTTACAAAAAATCAGGAGGTGCCTTGACTAGTGTGGCTTGCTTGGGTGCTGTCCGGCAAAGTAGAAGGTTGCTGGTTCGCTCCCAGTCAGTGCGCATGCCTGGGTTGTAGGCTGGGTTCCTGGTTCAGGCGTGTTCAAGAGGCAACTGACCAATATTTCTCTCACATATGGATGTTTCTTTCCCTCTTTCTCCCTACCTTCCCCCTCTCTAAAAATACATAAAAATTATTTTTAAAAATCAGGAGGTAATTTATATATTTTGAATACAAATATGTAGATTATTGACACCATCTTTCATATATTTAACTGCTCACTCATGCCATTCACTTATTTAACAAATATTTGTCATGTATGAGGAGGAGCCCTCCCAAAAAACAAAATTATCTTTTGGAGGGCAAGCCTCTTGTAGATAGGCTTCCCCTGCTAGGTGAGTGTTCTAGGAACCCATCTGTATCAGTGTACCAGCTGGCATTGTTGTGAGAGGCTGCGTTCAGCTTCAGTGAATTTTTTTTGAAGATTCTCAGCACGTTTGCCCATTTCACGATGGGTTATTTATGAGTGCACCTGACCACATGCACTGAGTATTCAGCAGTTGTCAACCAAAGGTGGCATGGCCCCCCATGCTCCACCCTCCTTATTCACCTGATCTTGCCCTAAACAACTTTCTTTTGTTTCCCTGAATGAAAAGATTCCACAAAGGCAAACATTTCGCTGATGTGGGAGAGGTAAAATGAAAAATGGCAGAAGCATTGAAAGGCATCAAAGCCAATGAGTTTAAAAATTGTTTTCAGCAGGTGAAACACGGACTTCCAGCAAGATGGCGGCATAGGTGAATGCGCCGTGCCTCCTCGCACAACCAAAGAAGGAAAAAAACAGAAATTTACCCAACCAAAAACAGCCAGATCTGACAGAAAATCGAATTGAGAGGAAGTCCGACAACCAAGGAATTAAAGAAGATACATTCATCCAGTCTGGTGAGCCGGGAGGACCAGGGTGGAGGGAGAGCGCTAGGTGACCCCGTGGGGAGCTGGTGAGCAGACAGCAAGACTGCGGTGAGCTGGTGAGCAGACGGCAGGACCACGGTTGGAGGGGCGGTTCCCGCGGGGCTGCAGCACACTGAGACGGGAGTGCCTGACCTAAGCGCGGGCAGACAAACCGGGAGAGAAAGGAGGGCGCAACCCATTGGTGCAGATTGAGAGCACCTGTGGGGGTGGAGTCCGTGGCAGGAGGAACTACCAGCCTCACAGGAGAGTTCACTGGGGAGACCCACGGGGGACTGGAGCTGTGCAGCCCGTCCACCGACCCTGGAGCGACCCCCGGAGCCAGCGCAGAGGGGCTCGAATTGCTTGTGGGAGGCGGTGTAGGTGCTGAGAGCGGAGCAGACACCATTGTGCTCTCAGGTCCCGCCCCCACAGGCTATGTCACAACATAGCGACCGTGAATTTCCCTGCCCAGGTGAACCCCAAGGTTCTGCCCTCCTCACAGTAACAGGCTCACCGAGGGGAAAAAAATGGCCCAAAGAAAGGAACAGATCAAAGCTCCATAACTGACCGACCAAGAGATAGCCAACCTATCAAATGCACAGTTTAAAACCCTAGTAATCAGGATGCTCACAGAATTCAACGAAAAATTATCGAAATTGCTTGAACAAATGAGGAGAGATCTGCAGGGAACCAGTAGGGATAAGAAGGAAACTGGGACTCAAATCAACAGAGTGGACCAACAGAAAGAAAACAACATCCAACCAGAAAAGAAGGAAGCAACAAGAATTCAAAAAACAGGAGGGGCTCAGAAACCTCCAGGACATCTGTAAACGTCCCAACATGCGAATCATAGGGCTGCCAGAAGGAGAAGAAGAAATCCAAGGAATTGAAAACTTATTTGAACACATAATGATGGAGAATTTCCCGAAGCTGGTGAAGGAAATAGACTTTCGGGAAGTCCAGGAAGCTCAGAGAGTCCCAAAGAGGTTGGTCCCAAAGAGGAACACACCAAGACACATCATAATTACATTACCCAAGATCAAAAATAAGGAAAGGATCCTAGAAGCAGCCAGAGAAAAGGAGACAGTTACCTACAAAGGAATTCCCATAAGACTGTCAGCTGATTTCTCAAAAGAGACCTTACAGGCAAGAAGGGGCTGGAGAGAAGTATTCCAAGTCATGAAAGGCAAG
>PVJI01023972.1:0-22673 GCA_004026765.1 Micronycteris hirsuta
TGAGAAGCACTTTATCTGCCCTTCCATTCTAAATGAGAGTTTAGCTGGATAGAGTATTCTTGGATGTAGGTCCTTGCCTTTCATGACTTGGAATACTTCTCTCCAGCCCCTTCTTGCCTGCAAGGTTTCTTTTGAGAAATCAGCTGACAGTCTTATGGGAATTCCTTTGTAGGTAACTGTCTCCTTTTCTCTTGCTGCTTCTAAGATTCTCTCCTTATTTTTAATCTTGAGTAATGTAATTATGATGTGCCTTGGTGTGTTCCTCTTTGGGTTCCTTCTTTGGGACTCACTGAGCTTCCTGGACTGCCCGTAAGTCTATTTCCTTCACCAGCTTGGGGAAGTTCTCCATCATTATTTGTTCAAATAAGTTTTCAATCCCTTGGTCTTCCTCTTCTCCTTCTGGTACCCCTATGACACGGATGTTGGGACGTTTAAGGATATCCTGGAGGTTCCTGAGGCTCTCCTCAGTTTTTTGAATTATTGTTTTTTCATTCTTTTCTAGATGGGTGGTTTTTTCTTTCTGCTGGTCCACTCCGTTGATTTGAGTCCCAGTTTCCTTCTCATCCCTATTGGTTCCCTGCAGATTTCTCCTCATTTTCTTTATATTATCCTTCACTTGTTCAACTAATTTCGATCATTTTTCTTCCAATCCTGTGAGCATCCTGATTGCCAGTGTTTTGAACTGTGCATCTGATATGTTGTCTATCTCTTGGTTGCTTAGTTGTGGTTTTTCTGCAACTTTGATCTGTTCTTTTATTTTGGTCATTTTTTTTTCTCAGTGCTCCTGTTATTTTAAGGGGCGGAGCCTTAGGTGTTCACCAGGGCAGGGAAATGCTGTGTTGTGATGCAGCCTGTGGGGGCAGGGCCTGAGAGAATAATGGCGCTTGTTCCACTCTCCGCACCCACACTGTCACCCACAAGCAAGCTGCGCCCCTCTGCGCTGGCCCTGGGGTCAGTGGCTGGGCCCATACAGTTCCAAGTCCCTGTGGGTCTCCCCAACAAACTCTCTTGTGAGGTCAGGAGTTCCTCCTGCTGCTGCCACCTCAACCCCCACAGGTGTTTTCAATCAGTTGTTTGAGGTCCTATTTCCCCCCGCCGATGGGCTGCTCGGTCTGCTCCGCTCCCTGCTTTTTCTCCCAGTTTGTCTGCATGTGAATGAGGAGCCGCCAGGTCCACCAATCTCAGCTCCGCTGGGTCCGGGTGGGCCAGGCACTGGCCGAATTTTGGTCAGGCACACCCACTGCGGTTCTGTCTGCGGTTCCCTCCGGGCAGCTGCAGCGTTGCCAGTACCAATCCACAAACCACAGTCTTACTTCACTCTCTCCACCCCGTTCGCGTCGCGCTCCCCGCCCAGTTCGCTCTCTGCCCATTCGCTGCGTGCTCTCTACCCGGCTCTGCCCCGCTTACCAGACTGGATGAATGTGTCCTCTTTAACTCCTTGGTTGTTGGACTTCCTCTCAGTTCGATTTTCTATCAGATCTGGCTGTTTTTGGTTATTTAAATTGCTGTTTTTCCTCGTTTGGTTGTGTGAGGAGGCACGGCCTGTCTACCTACGCCTCCATCTTGCCGGAAGTACCCCTGTTTCCAGAAATTTTCGATATATTCGTTGATATCATCCTTAACCCATTCATTGTTTAATAGCATGCTATTCAATCTCCATTAATTTGAGTGTTTTAAAGTTTTTACCTCGGGTTGGTTTATAATTTCACTCTCTTGTGGTCAGAGAAAATGCTCGATATGATTTCAGTTTTCTTGAATTTGTTGACACTTGTTTTATGTCCTATCATGTGATCTATATTTGAGAATGTTGCATGTACTTTTGAAAAGAATGTATATTTTGCTTCTTTGGGGTGAAAGGCTCTATATACCATATTTTTTGGACTATAAGATGCACCAGATGATAAAATGTTCAGTTTTAGAGGAGGAAAATAGAAAAAAAAATTTTCAGCAAAAAATGTGTAAAATATTTAGTAACGTAAATAACATAATATTTCATCAATGTAAATGTAAACAGTCAGGTAAGCTACATTTGGACTATAAGACGTACCCCCATTTTCCTCCCAAATTTGAAGGGGGGATAGTGTGTCTTATACTCCAAAAAATACGGTATTCAGTTAAGTCTATTTGATCTAGGGCAGTGTTCGATGTTGTAATATCTTTGTTGCTATTTTGTTTGGAGGATCTATCCATTTCTAACAGTGAGGTGTTAAAATCCCCTACTATAATTGTTTTTCTGTTAATATCTTTCTTGAAGTCTTCCTAGATTTTCCTTATGTATTTGGGTGCTCCTATGTGGGTTCATAAATGTTTACAATATTTATGTCTTCTTGATGGATTCTTCCCTTCCTTCAGTATTATGAAATGTCCTTTTGTGTCCCTATTTATGGCCCTTGTTTTGAGGTCTACTTTGTGTGATATGAGTATTGGTACCATGGCTTTTTTTTCCCCTGTTCATTTGTTTGTAATATTTTTTTCCAACTCTTCACTCTCAGTCTGTGTCCGTCATTTGTCCTGAGGTGGGTCTCTTATAGGAAGCATATGTGTGGGTCTTGATTTCTTACCCATTCAGCTACTCTATGTTTTTTTATTGGAGCATTTAATCTATTTACATTTAAGATTATTATTGATAGGTACTTCTTTGCCATTTTACTCCCTTTGTACCTCCGTTCCTCTCTCTTTTATTGCTTTCTTTAAAGCGGTCCCTTCATCGTATCTTGCAGTGCTGCTTTGGTGGAGATGTATTCTTTGAGTGTTCTTTGTCTGGGAAACTCCTTATTTGGCCTTCCATTTTAATTGACAGCCTTGCTGTATAGAGTAGTCATCATTGCAAGCCTTTGTTTTCATTATTTAGAATATTTCTTTCCGTTCCCTTCTGGCTTGTAATGTTTCCATTGAGAAGTCAGCTCCTAGCCTTATCAAGATTCCCTTGTATATTCCTGTTTGTCCCTTGCTTCCGTTAAGATTCTCTCTTTGTCTTAGAATTTTGCCATTTTAATTATGATGTGTCTTGAAGTGTGCCTCTTTGGGTTCCTCTTGATCGGGGCCCTCACTTCTTCCTGCATTTGTGTGACTTTTTCTCTCATCAAATTAGGGACATTTTCCATCATTACTTCTTCAAACAGGTTTTCTCTCCCTTGCTCTTCTCTTTCTGGTATCCCTATTGTATGGATATTATTATGTTTCATGTGGTCTTGCATTTCCCTTATCACCTCTTGGTTCTTTCTGAGTCTTTTTTCCTTTTCTTGCTCTTTCTGGGTGTTTTTACCTGCCTTGTCCTCTAGCTCGCTCATTCAATCCTCTGCTTCCTCTAGCCTGCTTTTGATTCCTTCTACTGTGTTCTTCAATTCAGAAATTGTATTCTTCATTTCCTCTGGACCCTTGTTTGTAGTTTCTATCCTTTCTCATGTTGATATAGTTTGCAGTGAGTTCATTGTAGTTTCCCTGTAGTTTTTGGTAGTTCTCAGTGAACTCATTGAGGTTTCTTATAACCAGTGGTTTGAACTCAATATCTGATAGTTGACTTGCCTATATTTCATTTAGCATCCTTTCTGAGTCTTCCTCCTTTCCTTTCATTTGGGGTTTCTTTGTCTTCCTGTTGTATGTGAGATTCTTCTTGTTAGCCTCTGCTTCTTAAATTTATCTGTTCTGATTCCCTGTGTTTGTGGTGTGAACTTCTGTGGTAGGAGACCTCTGAGATTCAGTAGTGCAGACTCCTTGATCTACTGAACTCGTTTATGTTGGCTCTTTGGATGTATTTGGGTTTTGATTGTTTTGGGGTATTTCCTTGGTGGGTCCTTCCCTCCAGCTGGTTAAGTGAGGGTCACTTCACCCACCACATCTTGTATGCTGTTGTGCAGGTGTGGACAGTTTGTGTTGAAGCTGGTTCTTCTGTCTGTCTGAGGTTTTGAGGCTTCTCTCTAATTATTGTTCAATTGTTTGTTCTGAGTAATTTCTCCACCATTTAGTTGTAATTCCAGATTGGTCTTGGGTAGAGTTTAGTGTGGCTTCCACTCACTCCACTATCTTCCTTTATTATCTGTTAGTGGTTCCTTGTTAATGGGTTTCCTCTTCCAGCAGGTATACTGGTATTCACAGCTCCCACCTACTCTTTTATGTGATCAGTTGAGGGGGGAGGCAAAATGGATTAAGATAGAGGGAGTGTATTGTATGATATTTAAAGTACCAACATGTAAAGAAGAGATGGGATATTCTGTGGATAAGTATAGTGTTAACCGTGATATTTCACCCAACTAGCCACTTTTTAGAATGGGTGGGAAAAGATAAGACTCTTGTTAGAGGGGAGAAGGATTGTGGGTTGAATCAAGAAAACAGTGAGCTTGTGGGAGGTCAGTTTATGAGATATAGTGAGAGTAAAGGATAGAAAATAGGCATAGTGTGTGAGAGAATAGAATTAACCACAACAGTAATAAAGTTCTGGAATATAGTGAAATGCGCTAAGATCCAGGAGGGTTGCTGTGTGGTATATACAATTGTATGGAACTACAATTATTTACAATAATACTGGGACAAAAATTATATGACAGAATCTCTATGATCAGAATAACAATAATAGGAAGTACATGATCTAGAGTAGTGTGGTATGGGAACACAAGTAAAGTGAAAAGGAAAATTAAAAATATACTATGAAAGCGAGAACATGGAAAACCAGTCAAACAATGCAATTAAACAAACAAAATGAAGAAAACTCAACAAAAGAAAAATTTAAAAAATACTAGTGAAATAAAAGATGTAAAAATAAGAAATAATAATAATACAAACAAACAGTAACATGCAAGTTCTCTGGAATAGGGAAGTGAAATTTGTCTGTTTCTCATTTGTTGAACATTAGCCTTGTGATCCCTATTTGGGTCTGACTGCGGTGCTTTCACAGCTCCAGGTCTTATTGTCTCAGTTGGGGAAAAAAAGAAAAAACTAAAAAGCCTTCTGCTGACTTTAAACTGAGCATGTATGTTTTGCTGGTCTTCCTGGCTGCAGCAGGCTGAGGAGGCTTGGGTTTCACTTTTCTCCCTTCCTATGGTTTTATGAGGATGGGGTCCAGGTCTGGGCCACAGTCTTCACAGTTGCCCAGTCTCCAGCCCATTTCCTCAGTTCACTGCCAGGCTCCCCCCGCCTTTCGGCCCTAGGTCAGCACCTTCAATACACCTGTTGTGCCATTCTTCAGGTGCACCAATAAGGGGCAATTCACACATCACCTTCTTGATCTTTGCTATCCTAGGTGCTATGCACTCTCAAAGTCTCTTCAGTATCGTTCAGCCCCCCAACTGAGTTAAGTCTTTCTGGGGACTGCTAACTCTCTGAGTCTGCTGTTCACCTCTGTGGAGGGCACCTCCTTCCTCTTAGCCAGCTAGTTCGGCCGTGTGGTGGTGGGTGCTGGTGTTCTGCCTCCACTACTGAGATGGGAGAAGAGGACCAGGGACACCGTCATGGTTGTGGTGGCAGGGGTGGGAACACGGCGGAGCCTGAGGTAGCAGCGGTGGGGTCAGGGGCCCAGCTTCCACTGAGATAGTGCTGGGGGTGCAGCCAAGGTTGTGGCTGCTGAGGTTTTGTGGGTGCATCAGGAGTGGCCAATGTGGGAGAGTTCCATAAATAGCCACTGAGAGCCTTTTTTTAAAAAACAAAATCCTGTTCAAGCCTGTTGCTCCTAACAAGTGCCCGGCCTCTCACACAGCCCAACTTTCCAACCAGACTGTAGACTGTCTGGGTCTTTGTCTGACATGGCCCAATTCTTCTCCCTTCTCCACACGTCACCTGGCTCCACAATTTCTCTGGTAATGACCCAGCCAGCCTCTGCAGTCTCAGTGGGTGTACACCGCCCCTGTGCGTCTGCCACTTTGTCTTTATTCCCCCCAGCGACTTCAAGCATCCAGGTCCCTCCTGGTGCCCCTCTATCCTCCCAGTTTGGCAGGGGAGGGAGCTATTGATTAGGCTCTCTTCCAAGAAACTGGCATGTGCCGGGCCTGGGGCTGCAGTAGCCCTCATCCTCGCACTGGTCCTAGGAAGCTTATCATCCCAAAGCAATCTCCTTACCATCTGCTTTTCAGTGGCCTATACAGCTTTGGCCTCCAACCTTCATATATGCTGGGATACCGTTGGCTGTTCACTCTGTTCCTCAGAAGATTGGCTAGGTGTTCCACCTGTGCGCAGAGGGAAGCAGACTCAGCTCCCATCTACTTTGCTGCCATTTTCTATGGTCTATGGTTTCGTCATCATTGTTAACGCCTCAGACAATGAAAGTTCCATCATGTTAGAGTCATTCAGTGATGTATGTATAGCTATTATTTTGTTCAGTTAAGTCACTTTGTTCAAATATGCTTGCCTCTGATACTAATCTCTTCCATATATTCAATGCACATTTTATTAAGATAGTAAGCATGTAAGAAAAGCTAAAATTTCTCCACTGGTTTAGAAAACCATGAAATGAAGCAGAACAGAAGGTTGTAATGCAATAAAATGAAATTCATATTTGTGAATATTATGTTAAAGAAGTGTTTAATGTAGCTTGTTTACTTTTCCAGAGGAATGACAATGTAAACAGAAGCTTAAACTTCCTATCCCAGAGATGTTAAGTATGGTCATATACTTAAAAATTGGCTGTCCTGCTGGTTAGTTGTTTGACCTTAACCAAGTTGCTAGCTCTCTAGGCCTCAGTTTTAAGTAAATAAGAGGTTGAATTTGGTTGTCTTGTCCCAAAATTTTAAATGATTTTTTTAAAGATTTCATTTTTATTTATTTTTTAGAGAGAGAGACAAAGGGAGGGAGAATGAGGGAAACATCAGTAAATTGTCTCTCACTTGCCCCCCACCTGGGATCTAGCTCACAACCCAGGCAAGTGCCCTGACTGGGACTCAAACCTGTGCGACTGTTTCCTTTGCGGGACAATACACAAACCACTGAGCAATACCAGTCAGGGCTTGTCACAAATATTTATAATCCTAGGACAGTGCTGGTTTTCAATACAGGGTGGGGAAAAAGTAGGTTTACAATTGTTCATGTGGAAAAAAATAATAATACAAGAATAAACTCTGGTTTGTGTATTCAAAATTGTAAACATTTTGCAAATAATTCTGTACACTGACACTACTCGTGAAAGTAAGGGGAAAAATAAAATCTTGTAGATTTATGTGGAAACCTCAGTATCACCTTCAAACTCTGGAAAGTATGTGATTAAGGTTGCTGTTATAGAAAAAAAATAGGTTTATTCTTCTTACCCTTTATCAGACTGATACCTTGACAATATAAGACAAGATCAACAAAAAGAAAAACAACCCCACTGGAACTTGAAGAAGGAGAAGCACCCACTATAAATGAAAAATAAATAAATTTTTAAAGGTTTATCAGATAAAGCATTTAATTGCATTGATGGGACAATATGGAGTACTAGATTTAGTTAACTGAAATTTTCAATTTTAAGCTTAGAATATTTTCTAAAATTAATTTCAGTATATTTTCATCCTTTAAATACAGTAATTTAGGTTAACTAAATTCAATTTGAAGAATTCCAATCTTTAAGCAAAATTAGTTTATTTCAATATAACAAAATTCATGATTTTGTGAATGACTTTTTATTCATGATTTGACAACATGCTTGAAAGATATACACTGTAGAGGATTTGAATTACAAACTTTTCAGTATTAATCTGTTGGTTGTAAGCAAGTTTATGTACTTGTAATCTCTCCTGAGAAATTGGATCAGACAGGATTGGATTATCAAGAATAGCTACTGTTTCAATTATGGTTATGTTAAATACATGTGGTAGTGTTGGACAAGTTACTCATGCAAATCTGAATAGTGTGAAAATCTAAAGTGATAATGTGAGGTTTCAAATTCTGTAAATATAATTTCATTTCATCAAAAATAGTTACTAAATATTACTTTAAAATTTTTCTGTTCGTATTTTTAAGTGAGATAATCTTTTATTATTAAGAGCCTATTCTATGTCCAGTATTTCACTATAGTCTAAAACAAAAGGCTTCTGTCAGCAAAGAACTTTTAGTCTAGATGGGGACATTATACTCATACACAACAAAAAAAGTAGAGAATAGTGGAATGTAAAGTCTGTATTGCTGACTTGAAGTACAGTAGAATCTTAAAGGAAATGTGGACTTAGACTCATCAAACAAGACTTATAGGAAGTGGAAGATGAGCCAGGCTTAAAGAATGGATTAGATTAATTCAGTGAAATGAAGGAACTGGACATTCAAGTGCAGAAAAATGAGCCAAGTCATGATCAGGTAGGAAGGAGTTAAGTGAAAACACTACATTGAAAGCAGAATTTTTTTTTAAGATTTTATTTATTTATTTTTAGAGAGAGGGGAAGGGAGGGAGACAGAGAGGGAGAGAAACAGCAATGTATGGTTGCCTCTCAGATGGCCCTCACTGGGGACCCGGCCCGCAACCCAGGCATGTGCCCTGACGGGGAATCCAACCGGGACCCTCTGGTTCCCAGCCCGCGCTCAATCCACTGAGCCACACCAGCCAGAGCTGAAAGCAGAATTTGAATTGGAGAATAGGTAGGGCAATGAGCATAACCATGTTTTAGATTGTTTTCCTTTCTTTACATAAGCCACTCTAATTTCTAAAAGAAGAAAAGTATTTTGATTACCTGGAGCCCTTCAAGAGCCAAGGTGCAATGATTTGAAGAAAAAAACACAATTTGTAAGACATATTGGAAGGAAATCTAGGCTTAAATTAGATGATTTTACCCTATACATTAGAAAATCTGTGGCTTTTAACTCAGGAAATCAAAGGGTTGCATATAAAAATTCTACTATCAGGATATTTGTTGTTCTAGTCAGGTTGACTTTACCACTATGGGAACACCTTTATGATAAACTAATACATTCTGGAAATGCTAAATACCAGCTAGATAGATGTAATATCTAGGCTCTTTCCTGGTATTTCAGGAGTTCTCCACCATTTACTGCTTATTGAGGCTCTTTTCATTCTATGCTACCTACTAATGTTCATGCCTCAAGTTTTAGCTACCTTACAGAGTCTTAAAATTTTTTTTAAGTCAGAAACCTATGAGTGGGGTACAAATAGTTGGAAAGCCTATGAAATTTTAATATCCCTTTTGAGGATCATTAATGATTGAACTGATCATCTGAAGCTTTCCAAGAAAGTATACTTTGTTTTCTGTTAGCTTTTATTTGTATGTCTGAGGAGATGGGAAATAGTAGTAGAATGAAAGTCCTTATATTTAAAAGTACTTTTCAAGAGAGAACATTACCATATTCACAAAAACAAATGTATTGAGTATCCACTGCAGTTCTTTAAAATGAGTCTCTAAAGAAAATGGTATGCTTTCTGAATACCTCTGCTTACTGGATCTTTCTCATGGAATGGAATAGGTTTTCTTATAAACTTTAGAAATTTTTTTAAGAGACTAAATCATACCAAAAAGTCTTTAAGGAATCTAAGAAGACGAAGAAAATTGTGAATCAAATATGCTGACACTTAAGTCATATTCATAATGTGATAAGGATTTATTTTTATGTACACTGAGTTCTTTTATATAAAATCTATAGGACATGTTTGTTTTCCAGAATCTAAGTATTATGCTTAACATTTAGCCAAAAGTCAGGAATTCTACCAGTAATTAAATAATGGTTCCCACGGCAAAGCAGTTTTCCTCTATATTGATTTACTTGACCATCTGTTTTCTAGGTATATATTTCGGCATCATCCACCCAAAATGGTGAGAACTGACTATATCAGGCATACCTAGACCACATGGAGAAAGGAGTGATATTAGAACCTGCAAACAAACATTGTCTGTACTGAACAGATTGACAACAGACCACTCTAGCAAAGGACAAGAAATGCTACATGAGATGATCCCCTCAACACAAAACTGTAAGTAACTTTAGATAATTACAGGGTGATTAGAAAATTTTCTCTGCTGGCTCAATTTGAAAAAAAAAGTCTTCATTTTGAAATTTGTGGCCTATATGCTTGTAAATTAAGACACTGAGTTGTCAAGTAGTAGACTGGTTTGTGGATGAGATTTTAAGGCAAAATACAATGCAGTATTCCCCAAAAAGTAACTTGGGACCTTTGTCTTTAAACCTGAAGCAGTTTACATGAATTTGGATAACTAGATTAAAATTAAGTTATTGGACTTTCACTTAGGAGAACCAATTAGAGGACTTCAGTCTTGACACAGCAAGAAATAGGGAGGCAGCATAGCCCAGACGCTTGAAACAACCAAGTGGAAGTTGACAAAGTAATGGAATTTTTGGAAATTAGATATGGCACTACTATATATAAAAGGATTCTAAGAAATAAAGTCCAGTGGTAAGGAAATTGGACAAGTGACTAGTGTAATCTAGGAGTGAAGACATCCTGAACAGAATAGTGGCAATGAGAATGGAAGTGAATGAGTAAATTAAAGATGTTTAAAAAGGGAAAATTATAGAACATCATGATGAGTTGGATAAAAAGGTGGTGTCAAAAATTATATATTTTCTGTACTAGAAAATCATGGTTTCACTGAAAGTGGACAGTTTAGAGAAGCTGGTTTGAGAAGGAAAGATGCTGAGTCCCATTTTTGTAATACTGAATTTCAGATGATGTATAGGCATTTAGTTTTAAATGCTTTAATTAAAGGACCTGGAATTCTATGTAAAAGTCAGTCTGAAGAGGTAAATTTGTCAGTGTTCACAAAAAACAGATAAGGTTAGACAAGCTAACTGAAACTCTTTATTGTGGTCAATAGATCCCTTTCTTTTAAAAAGAAATATATAAACATGTTTATGTAAATAAATTACTTGATTAGGTATGTAATCTCAAATAAACATTTCCAAAATTAAATGAAAACTCCCCCTTTTTCCTTGAAGTGTCATATCTCATGTTTGTGCCCTGTAAGAAAATCCCTACTTTTGTATCAGTTATGAAGGTCAATGATTAAAATGTCTTACTATTCTTGAATGTTAACCTCTATTTCTATTAATAAACAGAGATCTTTCCCAGTATTAAACTGAAGGAATGAAATTGAGAATTTAAAGTCCAAATAATTCACTCAGTTAAAACTTTGTAAAATTGATGTGGCTTTAATTTCTCAAATGGAAAGCAAGTAATTGAATTGTGGGAAATGTACTGGTCTCCAGTTTCAAGAAACAGTACAGCACAAAGACCTGGCATTCTGGCTGAAGAGTTGTAACAATAAACAGAAATTTGAAAACCCAGAAGACAAGTTTTTCAAGAGTGCAACTGTGGCATTTCCAAGAAGATACAACAAGAAATTCTGGAAGCTGGCCAAAATGGTTTAGATAATTGAGTTCCTTATTTAGATAACTTGTTTTTGATGGAGAAACACAGTGAGGAGGAAATGAAGAAGGTTCTAAGAAGTCTGAAACTTTTTCTCCTTCTCATCCTTAATTGGGTTTGCTTCTGAAGAAAACTGTTAGCCAAAAAAAAATCAAATAGGGCCCGGCTGGTGTAGCTCAGTGGATTGAGCGCGGGCTGGGAACCAGAGGGTCCCGGTTCGATTCCCAGTCGGGGCACATGCCTGGGTTGCAGGCCAGGTTCCCAGTGAGGGCCATGTGAGAGGCAACCATACATTGTTCTTTCTCCCTCCCTTCTCTCTCTGAAAATAAATAAGTAAATTCTTTTAAAAAAAAAATCAAATAGGAATTCAATACTGCTTGTAGGCAGTTTTAAAAGTGACCAAAGCAGCCCTGGCTAGTATAGCTCAGTGGATTGAGCATGGGCTGTGAACCAAAGGGTCACCGATTCAATTCCCACTCAGGGCACATGCCTGGGTTGTGGGCCATGTCCCCAGTGGGGGCCACGTGAGAGGCAACCACACATTGATGTTTCTCTCCCTCTCTTTCTCTCTGCCTTCCCCTCTCTCTAAGAAGTAAAAAATAAATATAAACCTTTAAAAAAAGTGACCAAAGCTAAATATACTTTTTTAAAATTACTTGAAAGCAAATATTTTGATTTTCTAGGAGCTGAACCTTGTTTTGTAGGATTCCTATTTAGAAACTCAAGCTACATGTTATTAGACAGAAATACCTTATTCTATATCTTTAATTGATTTTTAATATGTTCTATTTTAATGATATGTGAGAAAACCTAAAATGTTAATCTTTGCTTCCAAAGAACCTTTTAAAAACTCAGTAATATGTTTTCTGGATATACCAGGATCTTTGAAACCAATTAATCTCAATACTTGAACCATTTAATTAATCCAAGTTCGGTGAACCTATGACTTCAAATTAGGTTATCCAGAAATGGGAACATTTTTTTCCTTGTATTTCCATCCTAGTTATATGTAACATACACGCCTGATCTACTGACTTCTACTATCTTTTCATAACTAAATTATGGAGGTAAGTCAAGATTTAGTATTGATCATAGTCATGTAACATTCACTCTGAACTTGGATTCTTTTAATATTTCTTTAATTACTAAGCACTCTTATAGCATTGCATATTTTTAGCAAATTTTGGCTGGGCTGTTTTACTGATTAAATGTATAATTTTGTGTAACTTTCAACTTGTTAATATTTCTATATACATCTATATTTTCATCTCATTTTGTGATCACCCAATTAAATAATAGAAAAATACTATGGTATTACTGTAGTCTTTAACTTGAATCAAGTCTTTCAGACTGTTTACATAAAGTATCCTCATCCATCTTTGTTTTTTTAATATATTTTATTGATTATGCTATTACATCTGTCCCATTCCCCCCCTTTCTTCCCCTCCACTCCCACCCCCCCATTCCCCGCCCTTTAGTTTTTGTCCATAGGTCATATACATAAGTTCTTTGTCTTCTACATTTCCTATACTATTCTTAACCTCCCCCTGTCTGTTTTCTACCTACCATTTATGCTACTTACTCTCTGCACCCTTTTCCCCTCTCTCTCCCTACCTCTCCCCTGTTGATATCCCTCCATGCCTTATATAAATCCCTTTAACATTTCATATAATAAAGGCTGGGTGTTGATAAACTCCTTGAACTTGACCTTATCTGAGAAGCACTTTATCTGCCCTTCCATTCTAAATGAAAGTTTTGCTGGATAGAGTATTCTCGGATGTAGGTCCTTGCCTTTCATGACTTGGAATACTTCTCTTCAGCCCCTTCTTGCCTGCAAAGTCTCTTTTGAGAAATCAGCTCACAGCCTTATGGGAATTCCTTTGTAGGTAACTGTCCCCTTTTCTCTTGCTGCTTCTAAGATTCTCTCCTTATTTTTAATCTTGTGTAATGTCATTATGATGTGTCTTGGTGTGTTCCTCTTTGGATCCAACTTTTGTGGGACTCTCTGAGCTTCCTGGACTTCCTGAAAATCTATTTCCTTCACCAGCTTGGGGAAGTTCTCCATCATTATTTGTTCAAATAAATTTTCAGTCCCTTGATCTTCCTCTTCTCCTTCTGGCACCCCTATGACTCGGATGTTGGGACATTTAAAGATGTCCTGGAGGTTCCTAAGCCTCTCCTCAGTTTATTGAATTCTTGTTTCTTCATTCTTTTCTGTTTGAATGTTTTTTTCTTTCTGCTGGTCCACTCCGTTGATTTGAGTCCCAGTTTCCTTCTCATCCCTTCTCGTTTGTTCAAGTAATTGTGACAATTTTTCTTCGAATCCTGTGAGCATCCTGATTACCAGTGCTTTGAGCTGTGCATCTGATAGGTTGGCTATCTCTTCGTCACTTAGTTGTATTTTTTCTGGAGTTTTGATGTGTTCTTTAATTTGGGCCATTTTTTTTCTCAGTGCACCTGTTACTTTAAGAGGCGGAGCCTTAGCTGTTCATCAGGGTGGGGTAACCCACGTCGTTGTGTTGTGACTCTGTCTGTGGGGGCGGGGCCTGAGAGAACAATAGTGCTTGCTCTGGTCTCTGCACTTCCCCAGCTACCCACAAGCAAGTTGGGTCATTCTTCGCTGAGTCTGGGGTGAGTGGGCGGGCCTGCACAGTTCCAAGTCCCTGTGGGTCTCCCCAATGAACTCTCCTGTGAGGCTGGGAGTTCCTCCCACTGCCGCCTCAACCCCCACAGGTGTATTCAATTGGTGGTTTGAGGCTTATATCCCTGAGTTGGTGGGCCGCATGGTCTGTTCCGCTCCCCAGCTCCTCTTCTGCCCGGTCCTCCAGTCTCAGCCCCGGTTTTGCCGAGTGCGCCTGCCATGTTTTGGCCAGGCGCACCCGCCACGGGCCTCTCCAGGCAGCTGGAGCATTGCCGATACCGCTCCACAAACCGCGTCTTGCCGAGTGCTCTCCACCCGGTTCAGCCCGCTTACCGGTCTGGATGAACTTGTCTTCTGTAACTCCTTGGTTGTCGGACTTCCACTCAGTTCAGTTTTCTGTCAGATCTGGCTGTTTTTGTTTTTTAATTGTTGTTTTTCCTCTTTTGGTTGTGCGAGGAGGCACAGTGTGTCTACCTACGCCTCCATCTTGGCCGAAAGTCCTGCCTGGGGCCCCACTACCTCCACCAGCCTTCAGGAACCTCTGTATTGGCCGGGAAGTCCTCATCCATCTTTGAATCTACTATAATTCTTGTTTTACCAAGTGCTTGTTCACTGAGACTGTAGCATTCCAAAATTTTTAGTTCAGTTCAGTTTGCACTATTGGATGTCTAGCACTGTGGGGGAATATGAAGACCAATAATATAAAGCACAGTCCCAGCCCTCAACTTAGAAGAACTTGTAGAATCTCAGACATTGCAGCCAGACTTTCTTGGGGTCTGTTATTACAAGAAGGGTAAGACAACCCTGTCCTATTTGGCCTACAAATTGGTAACCCAGAGAAATTCAAATTCTTACCAGACTATGAAATGATAGAGAGTAACAAGAAATAAAAACACTTGGTATTTGGTGTGTTTTACTCCACTGATAGAGTAAAAAGCCACTTTAAAACAATGATTTCTGGATTTGAGGTACTGGTATGAAATCTGAAGGTGAAGAATACTGCCAGCCTAAAAGCTCTCTATGGTTAGACAAGTTCTACATACATTTTCGCTTTGAGTGCACATTTCTGTTTATTTTGCTGCATGTTATTGCTTTTTTAATCCATGCCATGCTTACTACTCATTACCCATTTAAAGACATTTGTGGTTGGATCTATGTCATAGTTTAGATCAATGTTAAGGTATTTTCTAGGCTTAATAATTATGAGGTGATGAATTTTTTTAATGCAATTTATACATAATTTTTCATCTCTAGTGGATCCAGTGGAAGGCCTAATAATTCTTAAGGTGTAGCTCTGTGGTAAAGTTGGTAGTGATGTTTTGTTTGTAACACTAAGTTATATGTCTCATTGTTCTCTTTCATGGCTTCTTCGGCTCTAGGAAGGTAATAAAATTTCCTAAATTTCTTTTTACAAATTTCCCTTGGTGGCTTCTACATTGCTAAACATGCTGTTACAGAGTCAACTTCCTTAACACAAAGGAAAAATAATAATAGAATATGGGAGATTTAGAGTGCTTTTAGCAAATCTTTTATTATCCCAGCAAGGTCCCTGGTGATGTGACCATTTCTATTATTTAGGACAGAGAAGCAATACAAAAACTTACAAAGCGAAGCTGAAGTTTTCCAGATGTAAATAGTATAAAAGATTCTGGAAACTTCTCAAACTGTTTTCTCTTGACCATTTTATATCACTTTAGACTCCTAATTTCTGATATATTTTCAAAGCAGCCCAAATTCTGATTTACCATAACCTAAGAACTCTTTCTAATTATGATTTGTATATTAGATCAAAGAGTAAAATTCAACAGTAGAGCTCCTTTCCAGAAAATCTTTGTAGGGAGAACTTTCAATTGCTTATAAGGTAAATTATTGAGGTTCAAGAATAAGCTAAAATCTTTTAGTCTTACCAGAAAAAAATCTGTAGATGATAGAAGCTGAAACAAACAGAAGAGAAGTGAGAGAATATTGGTGGTTTGTCGGTTAAGACTGACAAGCATTAACATGTTACTGTAATGATTCATACTTCTGTATATGAGATAGATTGACAGGTATACATGATTTGATGAACAAAGCTTTCAGCATATTTGGCCAAGACAAACTTCTGCCATTATTTTCTTATAACTGAAAATAAAATTCATAAATCATTTCATTCAAGAAGTGGTACCTACTTGAAAATGTAAGTCTTTTTATCCATAAAGCAGGCAAGAGTTTTTAATTTGCCTATGGCACATCTAACATCCCTGTTTTCTTCAAACTGTTATATGTTTCGCTGCCTCCCTTTCTTAAATAAGACTCAATTTTTTGCATGTCTTCACATTCCAATCACAGTGTCCAACTCTATTTTAGAGTGAACACCAGAGGTTTACTAAGATGACCTTGACACATGGCTTCAGTTGAGATGATCTCTAAATTATTTCCTAAAATAAGAAACTCTTAAAATAAAATAAGAAACTCAATCCACTCTGAATGTAACCTTCCCCTATAATGTATTTTCTTACTCATTACCCCAGAATATATTTATTGATTTTAGAGAAAGAGGAAGGAGGAGAGAAAGAAACATTGATAAGTTGTCTCCTGTGTGTGCCCCCTGCGGAGATCAAACCCACAACCTAGGCTCCAACTGAGCCACCCAGCCAGGGTTATACTTAATTATTTTTTAAGTGTGACAGTCTGTCTCCAATAAATCCCTACATTGTGAACTCATGACTTTTAGACACTAATAAAAGGCTTAAATTATTTTTTTTAAGATTTTATTTATTTATTTTAGAGACAGGGGAAGGGAGGGAGACAGAGAGGGAGAGAAACAGCAATGTATGGTTGCCTCTCATATGGCCCTCACTGGGGACCAGGCCCGCAACCCAGGCATGTGCCCTGACGGGGAATCGAACCGGGACCCTCTGGTTCCCAGCCCGCACTCAATCCACCGAGCTACACCAGCCAGGGCAAATTATTTTAATTTAAACCCATTTTCAAGGTTATGAATTATATTTGTAGTAAGCCCTAGAAGGGAAGGCACTGTTTTGTTCCTTGTAGTATCTCCAATGTCCAGATACTATTTGGCCCACAGCAGATGTCAATAAGTATTTATTGAATGAATTAATGTTATGTATATGTTTCTGTAGGTAATATGTTTCTATTAGTACATTAAAGAGAGCATTTCTCATCAAACTAGTTTTCTGTAAATGTGAATAACAAAGAACATATCAGTAACAGTTTAAACATTTCCTGTTACAATATTTTTTGTTTCAGTATCTTTAACCAGTTATCAGTTTTTAATAATCTTACCAGCAAAGCATCACAGAGAATTAAACAGTGTTACATATATAACCATGCCAACTATACCCTACTAGTCAAATTACATACATGCCAAAAATTTCACAGAATTGAAATATTGTGTCTTAGAATATGATGTTAGCAAGGCAACGAGACCAAACACATGACCCCCAAAACTAATATGACACATTAAAACAACTAAGTTGGCTTTTCTACAGAAAAGAAAGGATAAGTGCCACCAAAAAAAAAAAACAACACTTATTCATAAAACTTATTTTCTTATTCAGATCATTATTTTTAATTGCTAACCTTAACATTACTAATCTTAAAGTATTCAGCACTTTTATTTTATACATAATCTTTTGAGGATTAGGAATTTTTTTAAATAATTACTTTATTGTTGTTCGATTACAGTTATTTGCATCGTCTCCCTTCACCTCTAACCCCTCCCCCCAACCTCCCTCCTCCCCCTTACTTCTGACCATGTGTCCTCTACAGTGATTCCTGAAAACCCTTCTCCTCATTGTCCCCTTCCCCCTCCCCCATGGCTATTGTTAGACTGTTCTTAATTTCAATGTCTCTGGTTATGTTTTGCTTCCTTTCTGCTTTTGTTGATTATGTTCCAGTTAAAGGTGAGATCATATAGTATTTGTCCCTCACTGCCTGGCTTCCTTCACTTAGCATAATGCTCTCCAGTTCCATCCATGCTGTTGCAAAGAGTATAAGCTCCTTCTTCCTTTCTGCTGCGTAGAATTCCATTGTGTAAATGTACCATAGTTTCTTGATCCATTCATTTGTAGATGGGCACTTAGATTGTTTCCAGCACTTGGCAATTGTGAATTGTGCTGCTATGAACATTGGAGTGCAAAGGTTCTTTTGAATTGGTTTTTCAGGATTCTTAGGGTATAATCCCAATAGTGGAATTGCTGGGTCGAAAGGCAGTTCCATTTTCATTTTTCTGAGGAAGTTCTGTACTGTTTTCCACAATGGCTGCACCGCCAACAGTACAGTAGAGTTCCCTTTTCTCCACATCCCCTCCAACATTTATCTGTTGCTTTGTTGATAATGGCCGTTCTGACTGGTGTGAGGTGGTATCTCATTGTCGTTTTAATTTGCATCTCTCTGATGGCTAATGATGTTGAGCATCTTTTCATATGACTCTGCGCCCTCTATATGTCCTTTTTCGAGAAGTGTCTGTTCATGTCTTTTGCCCATTTTTTAATTGGGTTTTTTGTCTTCCTGGAGTGGAGTCATATGAGTTCTTTATATATTTTGGAGATCAGACCCTTGTCTGAGATCTCATTGGCAAATATGTTTTCCCATACTGTTGGTTCTCTTTTTATTTTAATACTGTTTTCTTTAGCCCCACAGAAGCTCTTTATTTTGATAAGGTCCCATTTGTTTATTCTTTCCTTTATGTCCCTAGCTCTAGGGGACATATCATTGAAGATGTTGCTGCATGGGATGTCTGAGATTTTCCTACCAATGTTTTCCTCTAGAACTTTTATGGTGTTACAAGTTACATTTAAGTCTTTTATCCACCTTGAATTTATTTTTGTGTATGGTGTAAGTTGGTGCTCCAGTTTCATTTTTTTGCAGGTAGCCATCCAGATTTCCCAACACCATTTGTTGAAGAGGCTGTTTTTATTCCATTTTATGCTTCTGCCCTCTTTGTCGAAGATTAATTGCCCATAGAGACTTGGGTTTATTTCTGGGCTCTCTATTCTGTTCCATTGGTCTATCTGTCTGTTTTTATGCCAGTACCAAGCTGTTTTGATTACAGTGGCCTTGTAATATAGTTTGATATCAGGAATTGTGATCCCTCCTGATTTGCTCTTCTTTCTCAAAATTGCAGCTGATATTCGGGGTCGTTTATGGTTCCATATAAATTTTTGAAGTGTTTGTTCTGTATCCGTGAAATATGCCATTGGTACTTTGATAGGGATTGCATTGAATCTATAAATTGCTTTGGGGAGTATGGACATTTTGATGATGTTGATTCTTCCAATCCATGAGCATGGTATATGTTTCCATTTGTTTGTGTCTTCCATGATTTCTCTCTTCAGTGTTCTGAGTACAGACTTTTACCTCCTTGGTTAGGTTTATTCCCAGGTATTATTTTTGTTGTTGTTGCTATATCAAATAGGATTTTTTTCCTGATTTCTGTTTCTGCTGTTTCACTGTTGGTATACAAAAATGCCTTTGATTTCTGGATATTTACTTTATATCCTGCTGTTTTGCCAAATTCAATTATTAGATCGAGTAGCTTTTTGGTGGAGCCTATAGGATTTTCTAAGTATACTATTATGTTGTCTGCAAATAACGACAGTTTTATTTCCTCCTTTCCAATTTGGATGCCTTTTATTTCCTTTTCTTGTCTGATTGCTGTGGCCAAACTTCCAGAACTATGTAGAATAGAAGTGGTGATAGTGGGCAACCTTGTCTTATTCCTGATCTTAGTGGGAAAGATTTTAGTTTTTGTCCATTGAGTATAATGGTGGCTGTAGGTTTCTCATATATGGTCTTTATTATGTTGAGGAATGCTCCCTCTATTCCCACTTTGCTAAGTATCTTTATCATAAATGGATGTTGTACCTTATCAAATGCTTTTTCTGCATCTATTGATATTATCATGTGATTTTTGTCTTTGCTTTTGTTTATGTGATGTATTACATTTATTGTTTTGCGAATGTTGTACCATCCTTGAATCCCTGGGATGAAACCTACTTGGTCATGGTGAATGATCTTTTGGATGTATTGCTGGATGCATTGCTAATATTTTGTTGAGGATTTTAGCGTCAATGTTCATCAGTGATATTGGCCTGAGGTTTTCTTTCTTTGTTGTGTCTTTTTCTGTTTTTGGGATTAGGATGATGCTGGCATCATAAAAAGAGTTTGGGAGTCTTCCATCATTTTGGATTTTTTGGAATAGTCTGGAAGGATAGGTGTTTAGTTCTTCCTTAAATGCTGTGTAGAATTCTCCTGTGAAACCATCTGGACCAGGTCTTTTGTGTGTTGGAAGTTTTTTGATTACTGTTTTAATTTCATCTGCTGTTATTGGTTGGTTCATGCTTTCTGTTTCTTCCTTATTGAGTTTTGGAAGATTATATTTTTCTAAAAATGTTTCCATTTCTCCTAGGTTTTCTTATTTCTTGGCATACAGTTCTTCATAGTAGTGTCTTATAATCGTTTGTATTTCTGTGGCATCAGTTGTAATATCTTCTCTTTCATTTCTGATTGAGTTTATTTGGGTCCTCTCTCTTTTTTTCTTGATGAGCCTGCTTAAAGGCTTGTCTATTTTGTTTATCTTTTCAAAGAACCAGCTCCTGGATTCATTGATCCTTAGAATTGTCCTTTTAGTCTCTAAGTCATTTAATTCTGATCTTATCTGGGTTATTTCCTTCCTTCTACTTGCTCTGGGTTGTCTTTGCTGTTGTTCCTCAAGTCTTGTAGGCGTAGGGTTAGGTTGTTTGTGTAAACTATTTCTGTTTGTTTTTTTTTTTTTTATGTAGGCCTGTATCGCTATGAACTTCCCTCTCAGGACTGCCTTCGCTGTGTCCCATAAGTTTTGGGTTGTTGTCAGTTCATTTTCATTTGTTTCAAGGAACTTTTTGATTTCTTCCCTAATCTCGTCCTCGACCCATTCATTGTTTAACAGCATGCTATTCAGTCTCCATGATTTTGAGTGTTTTGGGGTTTTTTCCTTTGGGTTGGTTTCTAATTTCAGTCCCTTGTGGTCAGAGAAAATACTTGGTATGATTTCAATTTCCTTTAATTTGTTGAGGCTAGTTTTGTGTCCTGTCATATGGTCTATTTTTTAAGATGTTCCATGTGCATTTGAAAAGAATGTGATTTAGCTTCTTTGGGGTGAAGGGCCCTATATATATTAGTTAAGTCCATTTCTTCTAGAGCATTGTTCAATGCCACAATGTCTTTGCTGATATTTTGTTTGGAGGATCTGTCCATTTTTGACAGTGAGGTGTTGAAGTCCCCTACTATAATTGTGTTGCTATCAATGTCTTTCTTGAAGTCCTCCAAGATTTTCTTTATGTATTTGGGTGCTCCTGTGTTGGGTGCGTATATATTTACAATATTTATGTGTTCTTGGTGGATTCTTCCCTTCAGTATTATGAAGTATCCTTCTGGATCTCTCTTTATGGCCCTTTTTTTGAAGTTATTTTGTCTGATATGAGTATTGCTACCCCAGCTTTTTTTCTTGTCTGTTTGCTTGGCAGACTTGTTCCCAGCCCTTCACTTTCAGTCTGTGTAAGTCTTTCGCCCTGAGATGGGTCTCTTGTAGGCAGCATATGTGTGGGTCGTGCTTTCTTATCCATTGCGCTATTCTATGTCTTTTAATTGGAGCATTTAATCCATTTACGTTTAAGGTTATTATTGATAAGTACTTATTCATTGCCATTTTTTTTTGTACCTGTGTTCCTCACTCTCTCTCTTTCCCTTCCTTTCCTTAAATCAGTCCCTTCAGCATCTCTTGCAGAGCTGGTTTGCTGGAGGTTTATTCTTTTAGACTTCTTTTATCTGGGAACCTCCTTATTTGGCCATCTATCTTGATTGAGAGCCTTACTGGGTAGAGTGGTCTTGGTTGCAGGCCTCTGGTTCTCATTACTTGGAATATTTCTTGCCATTCCCTCTTGGCTTGGAGTGTTTCCATTGAAAATTCAGCTGCTAACCTTATCAGGGTTCCCTTGTATATTACTTCCTGTTTCTGCCTCTCTGTCTTTAAGATTCTCTGTCTTGGAATTTTGCCATTTTAATTATGATGTGTCTTGAAGTGGGCCTGTTAGGGTTCCTTTTGATTGGGACTCTCTGTATTTCCTGGATTTGTGTGGCTTTTTCTCTCATCAGACTAGGGAAGTTTTCTGTCATCACTTTTTCAACCAGGTTTTCTATCCCTTGCTCCTCTTCTTCTCCTTCTGGTATCCCTATTATACGAATATTATTACGTTTCATGTTGTCCTGCTTTTCCCTTAATACCTCTTCATTCTTTCTGAGCCTCTTTTCCTGTTTTTTTGGTCTTTTGGGGTGTTTTTTTTTTCTACCTGTCCTCCAGCTCACTGATCCAATCCTCTGCCTCATCGAGCCTGCTTTTGATTCCTTCTATTGTGTTCTTCAGTTCAGATATTGTATTTTTCCTTTCCTCTTGGCCCTTTTGAATAGTTTCTATTTCCTTTTTCATGTTGACATAGTTTGCAGTGAGTTCATTATAGCTTCTCTTTAGTTTCTGGTAATTTTCTGTGAGCTCATCGAACTTCTCGAGTTTCTTGAGCTTCCTGATAACATATGCTTTGAACTCAATATCTGATAGTTGGCTTGCCTCTGTTTCATTTATCATTCTTTCTGGGGCTTCCTCCTTTCCTTTCATTTGGGGATTGTTTCTTTGTCTTCCCATTGTTTGTGGGATTCTTCTTGCTAGCCTCTGATTCTTAAATTGATCTGTCAAGTTCTCTGGAG
>PVJI01023973.1:0-22672 GCA_004026765.1 Micronycteris hirsuta
GCTCACGGGTCGTGAGCCGAGCTACAGCCACCCAGACTCTGTGCAGCCAGCAGTGCTGTGCTAGGCTGGGCTGGGCTGGGCAGTGGTGGCGGCCACCTAGAAAGCCCAGCCGTTGGCCCCCCAGTCGCCAGCAAGCAGGCTGGTTCCTGCGTACTCCTGCGCAGTCCCCATGCTCTCCTCCCAGTGTGCACTTACAAACCCTTTGACTCACTCTCAGCTCTGAGTTGTGACTTCAATCCAGTCCGTGTCTGAGAGCGGATGACCACGACTGCGGGCTACTCTGCCACCTTCTTGAATCTCAAGTTGTATTTTTCATGTATCTTCATGTTCCATTGGTCAAACACACTGATTCTTTAAGTCTTGGTAGATCAAGTTAACAACCGGGAGAGCGCACATTCACAGCGGCTGTCATAACTCTATTCTTAACTTTTGAGAAGCCTCCATATTGTTCAGGTCCTCTGCCCATTTTTTAATTGGATTGTTTATTTGTTTGTTGTTGAGTTGAATGAGTTCTGTATATATATATTGGATATTAACCCCTTGTTGGAGCTGTTCTTTATAAACATCTTCTCTCATTTAGTTGATGGCCTTTTTATTTTGTTGGCAGTTTCTTTTGCTAGTTTGATATAGTCCCATTCATTTATTTTTGCTTTATTTCCCTTGCTTTTGAGGGCAAACCCATAAAATCTTCTCTAAGTCCAATGTCTATAAGTTTAGTACCTGTTTTCTTCTATGTAATTTTTTGTGTCAGGTCTTATATTTAGGTCTGTCAGCCATTTTAATATAATTTTTGTATATGATAAAGTTGCAGGATTCAAAATCAATGTACAAACATCCACTGCATTCCTATTTACTAAAAATGAAATTTCAGAAAAAATGAAATAAATAATTCATTTTGCATTTGCAGCAAAAAGAGTAAAATACCTAGGAATAAACTTAACAAAGTATGTGAAGGTCCTATATACTGAAAATTACAAAGTATTATTAAAAGAGATTGAAAAAGACACAATGAAATGAAAGGTATCTTGTATATATCAATCAGAAGAATCAACATATTAAAAATGTCCGCACTATGCAAAGCAATATATGGATGTAATTCGATCCCCATCAAAATCTCAATGAAAAATTTTAAAAATATAAAACAAATAATCATTAGATTTGAATGAAACCACAAAGGACCCCAAATAACCAAAGCAATCCTGAGGGGAAAAAAATGAATGAAGTCAGAGGTATCACTCCCTGACTTCAAATTATACTATAAATCAATATTCAAAAGAGCAGGATATTGGCAGAAAAATAGACACACAGACCAATGGAACAGAATGGAAACCCAGAAATAAATCCACATGTGTATGGGCAAATACTTTTAAAAAAAGGAGCCAAAGACATGGAATGAAAATATTCTTTTTTAAAGAAGATTTTATTTATTTACTTTTAGAGAGAGGAGAAGAGAGGTTGGAAGAGAGGGAGAAAAACATCAATGTGTGAGAGACACATCAATTGGTTGCCACTCGCCTGCCCCTAGTGCAACCCAGGCATGTGTTCTGACTGGGGATTGAACCAGCAATCTTTTGGTTCACAGGCCAGTGCTCAGTCCAGTGAGCCACACCAGCCAGGACTCTATGAAAATACTCTTAATTCCAAAAGCTTTGATGATGCAATAGTAGTATTCTTGGTCTCCTGGCAACAGTATCCATGATACTGTGGCAAGTGGAGTGCAGAGAATGTGGGGAGATCAGTTAATGGGGAACTCTGAAGAAGAAAGTTAGTCTTCTGAGTAGGAGTGCTGTTAAAAAAACAAAGTGTGCTACCAAAAGACAAGGTGAGAAATCCCATAGAAAGGGACTTTTGATACTTTTTCTTTTAGTTTCAACTATGAGTAGACATTGAAAGTGACATTAAAATTACATTTTATTAGAAAATTATTTTGTTCAACTAAGATGTATATAATGAATTTCTAGAAAATTAGTTATTTTATTAATAATTGTGTCTATAATTATGGTTGTGGTAAAAATTGAACTGTTAAGGTCTTAAAATGCATTATTTTAATATTTTGACTTATGTGCTAACTCAACAGTAATAGATGAGAGACATAACTGATGTGTTAATGTAGTATCAAGAATTATGTTATTGATAAGTCCAGGATAAGTAAATTACAAAATCTCCACAATTACCACATTGACATCACAGTAAATAACCTGATAGTAAATTATTTTTAAAAATGTAACTTCAGACATTTCTAAAGTGAAGTATTAAAGTAAAATTCTGTACCTAATTCTTTTTTTTAAGATACCAAGTGTGCTTATCTCCAATATTATCGGTGAAAGAAAGTTATATTCAGGTAATCTAGTATGTTTACATACATTTTTTTCTATGATTCTGAACTTCTTTTCATGATTTTTTCTCATCAGTTACCTCTTTTGTATAGTCTCTAGGTACCTTAAAAGTGAATTATATTTAATGGTAATAGAATAATTTAATGCAAGTAAAGATTAGAAACAACATTTGGATTAATACATTTATTATTACTAATAATATAGTTAATGGATTTTATTAAGGCAATTTTAAACTATCAAGGACTGAATTTTGCAATTGATTTTGAAATAATATTCAGCCATTTTCTCTTATGAGAAGTATGTATGGGAGATATGAGAGATAGAGATATGGGGGACAACACAAGGAACTAAGTATTTCTAGTCAAGCCAAGAGAAGAAGGTATTGAAATCAGGGAGCAAACAACTCTTGATAAAGAGAGTTAAGGAAAAAAGACACTAGGAAAATAAGCCACTTTTTTCATAAAAACTGCCCCTGGGAATTAATTTAAGTTGTGGTTGTGTTTGCAATGATTGAAGTAGTGTGGAGAGGACGCATTATCTGTGTGCCTGTGTGTGTAGGGGGCAGTTGGATGGGTAGAAGTTAGGAAAGACACAGGCCAGACTCTATTTAAGGGGATGGTAGGAAATTTATTTCCTGTGTTAGAATGCAGGAAAGGTAGTATTATTTCACTGGAGAAAGTTCAGGACTAAAGAGAAAGGAAAGTAGTGGAGAGATTGCCCTCCTGTGGTAGGTGGAACCCATATGACTCATTACTATGGATCACCTTAAATTGTGTGAGGACATGTTCCCGTGGAACTGTTTTTATATTACAAGGGAGCTGAGTCTGAGAGGAAGGGAAGTTTGTGGAGTGGGTGAATGGGACTGAAGGGATGTGTTGGGGGACGTTATTTCAGCACCCAGTTGCCTTTGGACAGCAGCAGCTTAGCAGCCTTTGCAGCTGCTGTTCCAAGTGCTTGCTCTCTGCGTTTTCTTTTTCTTTCTTCCTTGATTTCTTTCCTACCTTCCTTCTCCCCTTCTTTTTCTTTTTCTTTACACGTGTTTCTTTCTTATGCTTTCTTTGACCACCCTCCTCTTTTTTGTGTGCATACCAGGAAGGGTCCTTCAGAGCCTCACTTTAGCAACACATCCTGCCTCCTTCAGGTTGCTCTTTGACTGTACGGATTTGAAGAGAAGCAGCAATTAGTAAAGTGAGTTGTTGTGGCTGACGGGGTTCAGTGAGGGGAGTAACTAACAAGTATTACTTTTTGTAAAGCTGAGACTTTTTCCTGGAGCATTCTGGTGAGTTCCTACTTTCTTGCTTCTTCAGATATCGTTCATGAATCATGTGGAAGTTGTATATGCTGTTAGCTATAATTACTGAGTCTTCTTCATTCTCCAGAGAATCTTTAATCCCTTGAGTGTTGACAGGGTTATCCACAAAAGGATAAGAGATCTGGAATGACTTGGGGTGCTTACCTGGTTACTGAGTTTATTGTGAGGGTCATGGTGAGCTGAACAGAGTCCAGTGAAGAGGGGACGGGGTTTGGTCCCACTAGGTAGCTTTAGCTCCCAGTTTGGCCAGAAGCCTATTGCCCGTCAGTCTTCTCAATATCTCCACGAAGTCACTCCAAAGGGAACTAGAGTTCTCTCTGGCCAGCTCCACTCTTAGAGATTGATGGCAATTTGGAGAGTCAGGAACCCTTTGCATTAGGTGCATCAGAAGCAAAAAAAGCCTGACTTGCTGCCTCATAAGTTCTGATAACTATGAACCTCAACCAGCCACTATAAGGAGCAGAGGGGAAGGTGAAGGAGGCGCTAATGCTGGGAGCTCTCATGTTTCCTATTGTAAATAGGATTGGCACTAAACCTGAAAAGAGTTGAAAGATGATTTCTTCCGAACAGTGCACACTTTTAACACAAAATCAACAAACAACATCCTCCTGCAACACACACAGGAAAACAAAAACAAACACAAGGAAGTGTATGTATGTGGGTCGGGGCAGAATGGGAAGAAAGTGATCAAATTTCTCTGGAATTAGGGGCTGATGTTTAATCTGCGGGAAGGCACTTCCTTTTAAACTTCTGAGCATCACAGTTTTAAACCCAGATCTATTCCTCTTTAAGACTTTTGTGTTCTTTTCTCTTGGTACCTGGCATGTTTATCTTTTTAAAATTAATTAACTAATTTATTTATTTATTTTTAGAGAGGGAAAGGGAGAGAGAAAGTGAGGGAGAGAAATACCAATGTGTGTTTTCCTCTTGCACATCTCCTATTGGGGACCTGGCCTGCAACCCAGGCATGTGCCCTGACTGGGAATCAAACCACTGACCCTTTGGTTCACAGCCTGGCACTCAGTCCACTGAGCCACACCATCCAGGGCCTGGCATGTTTATCTGAATTGTCCTAATGCACCTTTCACTTGAGCTTTTCAACTCAAAAACTTTCTTTTAGCATGCTTCTACCCAGATATGTATAATAATCTCTCAAACAAGTTATTTCCCTATTCATCAATGACAAGAAAGTGAGAATTCATGTCAATATTAGGTCAGTAAGAACACTGGCTATTAGAATTGGAAACAGAGCATTTGAAAAGAGATGGTCATAAGCAGAGAGAATGATGGACCAGGATATGAAAAATGCTGGAACATGAACTATATGCCTGCCTTGTTCTGGATCTACATAGAAACTTTGAACACTTTACCATCTTTTGGTACAGGATAAATTGATGTTCTCCTTCCCCTCCCTCCACTAGGCCAAACCAATGATAACAAGTCCAATAACATCTCTGAGCACTTTGCCACTCCTAGTAATTGAAAATAAAGTTATTACACATATGTTAACATAAATAAAACATTATTTTTTAAATTAATAAAATTTAAATTTAAACACCTTTTTCTCAACCTTCACAATTACCTGAGTGAGGCTATAAATTTGGAAAACGAACTAATTCATTTCATTAGTAGAATCCTAGACGAGTGCATATTTGCAACTTTAAAAGTTTTTAAATTAACCTAAATTCGGACTTCTTTTTGGAAAGTCTTCAATTTTGGAAACTTTTTTATTAAATATTTTATTGTTCTATTACAGTTGTACCAATATTTCCCCCTTTGTTTAGCATCAGTAGCAAATTGATGCATTCTTCAAACCAAATTTGAAAATGACTAATGCTGAAAGTGAACTGGTATTGAGAATTCCCTGCTGAATCTTTAAATGTTGTAGACTTGTAATATCAACAATGCATTGTGGGGTAAGTGATACAGTGTTTTGTGATATAAGTATTATTCCAGGACTCAAGCACTGTGGTCAATCATATAAAACTTATATGCATACAATAATGAAAGCTTCACAGAAGCATTCAAATAGATTAATCTTCCTTTGATTTCCTCATGCTTTTTCAAATCTGTTAAAATATCACACATCAATATTATAAATCTAAATTAAACCATGCATAAAATAAAGATTGGAATGTTTAAAAACTTTGCAAATGTACAGCTTCCCTTTAAATATTTACACTTTTTATTTAAAACATTCATCCTTTGGTATATTTGAACCTAAAATATATTTTAAGATTGCTTTGTAATTAAACCTTTTGAATTTAATGGACTAACAGAAAAGCTCACAAGGAAGATAAACAAATACTTTATTTTTAGTCAGCAACTTTTAGTCAAGATATTTATTTTGAACAAATTATAAAATAGATGTCTATTTAGAGCAACTGATAAACACATTGTGGTTATGGTGTTCATTAAAAGAATGTTATTATAGGTTGCCCACAGAGCTTAATGTTAATACTAGTTATTGTTAATACTAGTTAATGTTAAAACTAGTTCTTTTTTTAAGATTTTATTTATTTTTAGAGAGGGGAAAGGAGGGAGGAAGAGAGGGAGAGAAACAGCAATGTATGGTTGCCTCTCACATGGCCCCCACTAGGGACATGGCCTGCAACCCAGGCATGTGCCCTGACTGGGAATCGAACCTGTGACCCTTTGGTTTCCAGCCCATGCTCAATCCACTGAGCTACACCAGCCAGGGAATACTAGTTCTTATATAGAGAATGTATTTCCTTTAAAACATATTCCATTTACAATTAGACTCAAAACACAGGCTTATTTATATGTTCCCTTGTAAGCAAAACCTACTCAGATTTTGGTAGAATAAAGAACTAATGAATGTAATTAAAAGGGAAAAATGGTTCTTTAGAAATTCTTAATTTCCATTTTAACTTATACACATTTTAAAACTTTAGTCATCTCAGAAAAAGTATTGCTACAGAAGTTTCTGAGATTTTATTGCCTATGTTTTTTGTAGGATTCTTATGGTTTTGAGTCTTAACATTTCAGTCTTTAGTCCATTTTGAGTTTATTCTTTGTGGAATATAATAAACAAACTAAGCTAACAAGCGAAATAGAGACAGACTCATAGATAAAGAGTAGGCTGACAGCTCTGGGGTGGGGCTTTGGGATGGAGAGATCAAGCAAAAAGGGGAAAAAAGAGAAAGCACTCATAGCTATGGACAACAGTGTGGTGATTGTGGGGGATGGGCAGGGGTGGGTGAACATGGAAGAGTGTATAGGGTGGATAGATGGTGCTGAAAAGATAAATTAAAATGAAATAAAGGAAAATATATAGGGAACCAACAATGAGAGAAAGGAAATTGGGACTCAAATCAACGATTCGGAACAAAAGGAAGAAATAAACATCCAACCAGAAGAGAATGAAGAAAACAAGAATTCAAAACATGAGGAGAAGCTTGGGAACCTCTGGAACAACTTTAAACATTCCAACATCTGAATCATAGGGGTGCCAGAAGGAGAAGAGGAAGAGCAAGAAGTTGAAAACTTATTTGAAAGTATAATGAAGGAAAACTTCCCCAAGCCAGGACATAAAATAGACTTCCAGGAAGTCCAGGAAGTCCAGAGAGTCCCAAAGAAATTAAACCGAAGGAGGAACACACCAAGTCACATCATCATTAAGTTACCCAAGATTAAAGATAAGGAGAGAATCTTAAAAGCAGCAAGAAGAAAGGAGAGGGTTACCTACAAAGGAGCACCCATTATACTATCAGCTGATTTCTCAAAGGAAATCTTGCAGGCACAAAGGGGCTGGAAAGAGGCAAGCACCTGCATCCAAGAGTGTTTTATCCATCAAAGCTATCATTTAGAATAGAAGGGCAGATAAAGTGCTTCCCAGATAACGTCAAGTTCAAGGAGTTCATCATCACCAAGCCCTTACTATATGAAATGTTAAAGGGACTTATTTAAGAAAAAGAAGAAGATAAAAATATGAACAGTAAAATGACAACAAACTCATAACTATCAACAACTGAACCTAGAAAACAAAAACTAGGCAAACAACTAGAACAGAAACAGAATCACAGAAATGGAGGGTTATGGGGAGGGGCAGGGGGCAATGGGGACGGAATGGTACAAGGAATAAGAAGCATAATTGGTGGGCACAAAATAGACAGGGGGAGCTGAAGACTAGTATAGGAAATGGAGAATCCAAAGAACTTATATGTATAACCCATGGACATGAACTAAGGGGAGCGATTACAGGGTGGAGCGGGGAGAAAGGGGAGAAAAAAGTTGGAACAACTGTAATAGCATAATCAAGAAAAATATACTTAAAAAATAAAGTGAATGGCCCGGCTGGTGTAGCTCAGTGGCTTGAGCATGGACTGGGAACCAGAGGGTCCCAGTTCAATTCCCAGTTGGGGCACATGCGTGGGTTGCGGGCCAGGTCCCCAGTGAGGACCATGTGAGAGGCAACCATACATTGCTCCTTCTCCCTCCCTTCTCCTCTCTAAAAATAAATAAATAAAATCTTTTTAAAAAAATAGAGTGAATGTAAAAAAACTCGAGCTGTCTCATTTTTTAAAACTTCAGCTATCACAAGCATAAATTAGTATGACATATATAGTCTGCCTCAAGGTGTTGTAACTGAGAATCTTTATTCAGAGATTAGACTACATGAGATCAAGTTTAAATGTATGTGTGTATGTATGTGTATATGTATATATAAATATATACATATACACATATATACATATTTAATATATACATACACATATATACATATATGTGTGTATGTATATATTCTGTCCAGAAGGTATACAGCCATGTAATATGAAAAATAGAGATACTTATTGAATAAGATACAGAGACAAGAAACATTGTCCGTAGGACAATGACACCTCAGTCCCCTTCAAAGTAGGCACCTTGGGACCTCACACAGTTGTCCCAATCTCCATCAGCTACCCCGTCGTATTTTCCTGAGTCTCATCAATGGTCTGAAATCTCTTTCTTTTCAAAGGTGATTTTAGTTTGGGGAGAAGCCAGAAGTCACAGGGCGCCAAATCTGGGCTGGGGGTGGGGGTGGGGGCTGAGTCACCTGGGTGATTTGATGTGTTGCCAAAAAGCTCTGCACAAGATGTGATGCATGAGCAGGCGTGTTGTCATGGTGAAGCTGCCAATCACTAGTTGCCCATAGCTGCAGCCTTCTGAACCATCCAAATAGTTTCCACAGAGGAATATTCAAGCTTGAGACAAAATTGGATGCAGATTTGTTGCTCTACTCACTCAAGTCATTTTGAATGTGATGGCCACACAGTACCTGTGGTCACTGAAAGGCGTCCACCACCCCCACTGACTAGGACAGGGAAGTCATCATTGTTCACACAAGCACATTCCAGTCCTCTCTCCTTGGCCACCAGGTTACATCGGTGTCGCAAAAACCCTTCTCATTATATTAACAATGGCTGGACTTTTTCCGGACACACACACACACACACACACACACACACACACACACACACGATCATTTATGACAGATGCTGGTACCAGTTAGACTTGTATTTTAGAATACTAATGCAAACGTTATAAAAGCTTTCTATTACCTTTAATATTTAGTTGAGAAAATAGTATTGGGCAGTTAACATATAAAGAAGAACATTCACTTTGATTAGAATTATCTACAGTACTTGATGTAATACTTTAAATTAAGTAGAAATATCCCTGGCTGGTGTAGCTCAGTGGATTGAGTGCGGGCTGGGAACCAGAGGGTCCCGGTTCGATTCCCAGTCAGGGCACATGCCTGGGTTGCGGGCCAGGTCCCCTGTGGGGGCCACATGAGAGGCAACCACACATTGCTGTTTCTCTCCCTCTCTGTCTCCCTCCCTTCCCCTCTCTCTAAAAAATAAATAAATAAAAATCTAAAATAAATAAATAAATAAATTAAGTAGAAATAGCCAAATTATGAGGGACTAAGTACTGCTATTGGGACAACTGTTCCTTTTCTTAGTTTTCTTTAGATTAGGGGTGGTTCAAGTGTGATTCTCTAATCAGTATCATCAGCATCACCTGGGAAGTTGGAACGTTGGTATAAATGCAAATATTTATGCCCACCTCTGACCTGAATGAGAAATTTTGGAGGGGGGACCCAATCTATGTGTTTAAAAGGTCTCTATGTAATCCTGATATATGCTAAAATCATCCCCCTCTCTCTCTGCCTCTCTCTATGTCTCTCTCTCTGTCTCTGTCTCTGTCTAATTTGTAGGACTGCTGGCCAGGGTTCATCATATTACTTGTATCTTTGTATATAATATTTATCAAAGACTCTATTGTTGCTGTTTTGCTCCCTGCAGCTTCTCTGGTTAGTTTATGACTTATTTAGTGATAACAAGAAAATTCCTATCTTTGTGTATATTTAGCAAAGAACTGCATTGTTCGTTTTTTGCTCCCTGCAGTTTCCCTGGTTGATTCATGACTTTATTCAGTAACAAGAAGAAAGTTCCTATTTTCACTAGAAGGCTCACTGAAGGATCCACTAAATCATCTAACTAATTCAAGTACATTGCCTCCTTGAAAGTAACCCCTCCAAGGTAAGTTTTAAGCTTTTCTCCTTCTCTCTGGAAATATATTCTAATATTAATACAAATATGAAAACGGTAGCTAACTTTTTCGTGTCCTCCCATAGTCAGAAGGACCACAGGGTGACAGTCGGGAGAAGAATTATACCTTTTTATATTTACTACAAACATCTATTTGCAGTACTTTGTGAAATCTCGGCAACATAATTGTTTTGGCTTGCACTCTCAGTGAGTTTATCCACTTGAATAAAGGAAACCACTATGCTTTGATTTTAGTGTTTAGTATAGTGTGGTACATTATTGGCACACTAATATTAGTTAAGCTAGATGGGAAAAGTGATCGCTTTAAGTATAAATTGGGAGAAGGAAGAGTTAGAACAAGATTATATGCTCTGCCAAATAGTGAACCACTGCTGATAATCCACCTTTGGAGAAGACGAATTAGGAATTTCAGATTTTGTACATGTGTTTAGGTTTATGTGGAAAATTATTCAAGGATTTCTGCCTTAAATTTGAGGTTTAGTCCATAAAAATATAGCTTTGAACTTTATCCTCAATAAACGGACTTTCAGTAGCTAAGAACTGTACTACACCCAAGACAGACACATAAGCAATGTGGTTGGATTTGTTGGAGTCTTCTCACTTTAATATGACAGTCACCTGAAGTTTATATTCAGCCATGCTTTTTGTTTCAGCAATTCAAATTAATTAAAGTTTTGTAATTTTTGTCTTTGATATAGTATTTCACTGTGCTATATGAGGTATCACTGTTAAATCTTGAGCCATATTCCACACATGAAGACAAGTCTTACTGTTTTAATGTCATATTTGAAATGTCTACTTATAACATTGTATTATATTATATATTATGTGAAAATAAATAGTAGATGTGCCAAAGAAGCATAACATTACTCTCAGATGTTAATTTTCCATGTTAATAGAGGTGAGCATGGTAGATGTGTGTATAGATTCCAGATCAATATAAATCACTTACATTTATTCCATTGCAACATGTATTTCATTAATTTTGTACTCTTATATGTCTATATGTGTATATGCGTATGCCAGAAATATATTATCACAGAGAATAATGTGTCACATTTATTTTCATAATAATGCTTATTTCCTAAGGCTATTTTTTATGCTTCTAATTTAATTTCCTGTGAAATATGTATAAAATGAATTCTTCCATGCTCTTGGATTACAAATGTTATATATTGCTTTTGAACATTGTGCCATCATTATGCCATTCAATCAGGTGGGTCTAACACAGAGCCATACTATCTTGATCTCACTTAAATTCATGACTGTGAACCTCAGTGATGTATTATGATTATCTCATGAACAAAATTTTAACACCAGATAAATATCAGCATTGTGGTATTTACATGAATAAAGATTGAAAAAGGCCACCATTTTACATGAAAAGTAATTATAATTCTAATAAATCCCTGATAATGTTCGCATGCACTAATGCATCTAACAATTTTGCAATCAAAGTGGCTTTAGTGGCTCATAGATTTAACCACAATTAACTACATTGACAATTTACTTCCTAGTATTAGTTTGATTTACTGTATGTTGAGAGTAAGTCTATTTTTAACTTTTTCCCTCTTTTTTTATTTATTGTTGTTCAGTTACAGTTATTTTTAACTTTTTCATACACTTTGGATATAACACTGATTTCATGATGCTAACATTTCCTCCCAATATTCTGCTTGCTTTCCAGTTGACTTACAGACTTCAAAATGTCTGAAATTGCATTCAGCAATCTCACTTGGGATCAAGTTGTAATATTGGATCAAGTGTTAGATGAAGTAATTCCAATTCATGGAAGGGGGAATTTTCCGACATTAGAGGTAAAACCAAAACATATCATTCATGTTGTAAAAGATCAACTGATAGAGCAAGGAATCATTGTTAAAGATACCCGATTGAATGGTTCCATTGCAAGTTACATACTTGCAAGCCACAATGGAATCACCTATAAGGATCTGGATATTATTTTTGGTGTTGAACTACCAAGTGATCAGGAATTTCATGTTGTTAAGAACATAGTTCTAGGTTGTCTTCTTGACTTTTTACCAAAAGGTGTAAAAAAGGAAAAGATCACCCTAAGGATCATGAAAGAGGCTTATGTGCAGAAGATGGTCAAAGTTTGCAATAAGTATGATCGTTGGAGTCTCATCTCTCTTTCAAATAATAATGGGAAGAATGTAGAGCTCAAATTTGTGAATTCACTCAGACGACAGTTTGAGTTCAGTGTAGATTCCTTTCAAATTCTTTTGGATCCCATGTTAGATTTCTACTGTGACCAAAATGCTAAGCTAGCCCAAGAATCCTATCCTGTTGTGGTAGCTGAAAGCATGTATGGAGATTTTCAAGAAGCAATGATGCATTTGCAAAACAAGCTTATAGCTACCAGAAAACCTGAAGAGATTAGAGGTGGTGGTCTTCTGAAGTATAGCAACTTGCTGGTTCATGACTTTAAGCCAGCTAGTGAAGCACAAATCAAGAACCTGGAACGTTACATGTGTTCTAGATTTTTCATTGATTTTCCTGATGTAGGAGAACAGCAAAAGAAGATTGAATCATACCTCCACAACCATTTCACAGGTGAAGAAAAGAGCAAGTATGAGTACCTTATGACTTTGCGTAGAGTTGTGAGTGAAAGCACTGTTTGCCTCATGGGTCATGAAAGAAGACAGACGATCAATATGATTACCTTTATGGCTTTAAAAGTACTGGGAGAACAGAATATTCTACCCAATACAGACCATGTAACTTGCTTTTATCAGCCTGCTCCATACTTTACTGGTGAGGGACAGTATCCTCCTTATTATGGAATACCTGGACTACCACCACCTATTTTCTTTCGGCCATACTACCCAATGAACTTTTATATGCCAAATAGTATGAAGTAAAAAACATGCAACAGAAACTTTGCTTTAATTAAACACCTCTTAAAAAGCAGGTTTCAAAATTCCATAAAATTTAAGATCTATTTTCATTTTTGCATTGTTACCAAATATTTCCCATCAATTCTAGCTTAAACATTATAGTAAATAATCATCTGTGAACTTACCACTTCAAATGACTTTCAAATGTTATTGATTACCTATAATACTTTTTAGATACAATGGACCACCTAAAATTATTTTTAAATCTTACTACTTGTGACTCTCAAATTTGCTGTGACAAATACATTAGACAGGCCTACATCTTTCATTAAAGTATAAAAGAACAGATTCATGGTTTAAAATTGAGAGGTAAAGACAAATGCCAGCCTTTGGTCAATTCCTTTGTTACATTCACTTCATTTTTTTTCTAGTAAATGTTACTGTCAGTGGATTTTCAATACTTAACAGAATTAACTAATTTCAAAAACAACAGATGTAGAAGACATTAAAATCCTGGACTTGCAAGCATTTATTTTGTTTCTCAATTAAATTGGGTTAGATACAAAATCTTATTATTGTTTGAAGGAACACTGAAAAAAATGATACTGGAAAACACTGGGCATTAGTAATTTACCAACAATCAAGTTAATTTGTGGATTTGAAGAATAATATCATCTGGCTGTAGAACTACTAATGTGACTAGTTGTAGAGTTTTCTTGATTTTCTGCCAAATAAGTTAAAAAGAATGAAACTGACCAACTCTAATATGAAAGCTTATCATCATCCATTAAATAGAGACTTTAAATGGCAAATAGCCAAAACAGGCAGAGTTTTTTAGTCATGGCATTTATCATTTTTATGACCTACTTGGGAAGCATCTTAATATATCTGGAGACATTCAGTATTAATAAATGCAAATATTTTAAAATAACTAAATGAAGCATGTTTTTTTTTATTTTGGCCTTACCAAAGATAAGTTTCTAATGTGTCACTCAAGTGCCTTCTATGTGAATTTTTTCGTAACACAAATTTACTCAACAATTGCATATATTCATCAGGTATGTGAATAACTACACATTATAGTACATCAAATATACTGCTATCAAATCTACCAGTGGGAGTAAAACAGTATTTTGTTTGTATAATGAAGAAAATAATCCATGACAAATATTATCTGGTATGATAGAATGGGAGCTGTCCTGAATGAATATAGATAAGGCCATCAGAAAACTTCAATGTTTTTACTTGCTTCTAATTTTTTATAAGTATCCATGTCAGTTTTCACTAACAATTCCAAGTTTTTCCATCCCAACGTCATCCAGCAGGTATATTATGAGAATTTGTCAATTGTAGACTGTGCTTAATCTGTCTTTTCTGTATTAGAGTATTGCATACAAGAAGTACATGAAATATGGCATTTTCAGATACCAGTGTTTTTCAGATGTTTTATACCATAGCACCACTGCCTAGTATATATGTTATGACATATACACACAGATGCATGTATGTCGTACATGTACATATTCTGTATACATGTATGTCACATGTATGAAGTGTGTATTCTATATGGTGTGTGCACATATGTGCATGCATATCATATATGATATGTATTAAATCAGTCGCACAATGCTGAGGCTTTAAAACATGTGGATTCATCTTCTTGCTTGGGACAAATAAAGATTTAATGGATGCTCTTTTAAGGAGAAAATTCAGTAATCTATTGACAGAATTTATTAGATAAAAATGATTGATCTTTCTGCCCTAAGTATACTCTTTAGTGTTCAGTTTGTGAGAGTACCTAAAACTTGTGCCTAAAACTGGAGTATATGCTGTATTAACAGAACAAAAAATATCCCAAAAGATTTAGGAAAAGTATGTAGGAATAAAAGAAGTATCATAGTGATGAGTTATGGATGAAGGCTCAATATTTTCCAGAGTAGCATTTAATGCTGAATAGCACAATTCTGAAACCTTTGGAAACATCCTGTCTCCCATATGCACACTTAGCTTCCTTTCATCCCATTGCTAATTTCAACTCCTTATATAAAAAACAAATTGCCCATGGTATTCTCCTAAAGCTTTAAATCCTGCTGGGAGAATGACCTCCTTCCTCCTAAAATCTTATGTGTGTGTTTCCATTATAGTAATAAAAAAAAGCTTACAACTGGCATATAAGATTTTCTCAAGAAAGACTCCAAACATATTGAATGGAAATGGTATCACTAAAGAGGAAGCTATAGCGTTATCTCTCATGGCTTTCTTGATGTAGGTACTACCACTAAACTATGCTGTCCTTTGCTCCCAACCAAGCAGGAGGACAACATAAAAAAAAACTTTTAGATATAGAATGTGGCTTCAATCCCAAATTGAAAAATAATGATTTCTAAAATATTTTTAAAATAAAAACTGGTAGTAGATAGCCATTGACATTTTAAGTTTCTGTTTTAAAAGGGTTTTTTTTGTTTTTTTTTTACAAATGTTCATCTCCCTCCAGTAAAATTAGTCAACCCAAACATATACTAGTAGATATTTAAATAAAGAGTATTAAAAATGATGTTCTTTAAGCCTTACATGTGACCTCCTTGAACAAAGGGATTTCTACATACATAAATTATTTTATGGTTTTGGGAATTTTGTTAGAATATTTAGAGACACAGTATTAAATGCCTTCAAAAAGCAATGGTTGCTTAGGCAGTGAACTCCAAATAACTACTCTCTTATTGGAACTTTTCCAGATTTATTACCAGGTAAAAAGCTTTCAGATAGTGTCAGCTAGTAAAAAAATGAAGATTACAAGTTTTAAGGTTAAAATCAGCTTTTAAAAGCACCTTAAATACATCTTTAAAGTGAAAGGCATCATCTTCTAGTTATATAGTATATATACTAAAACACACCATGCCATAGAGGTTATCTGCTTTAGAAATGTAGAGGACTATAACATGCTTTCAATAATTTTATGTGAAATTCAATGCCTGTTTACTAAGTCAAGGAGAGTACCCCTGTAGAACGGATATACACATTATAATCTTGACAGTTTACAGAAAGAGGGCAGGTAATTAATTTTCCTGAAAAGCAAGTTGTTTCTGGTTGTTCATTTTTATCCTCACCCAAGGACATTGCTAATTGATTTTATAGAGAGGAGAAGGGAAGGAGAGAAACATCAATGTGAGAGAGAAAAACATCATTCATTTGGTTTCCTCTCACATGAGCTCTGACTGGAATCAAACCCGAGACCTTTGGGTTTATGGGACAAAACTCCAAACAACGGAGCCACATGGGTCAGAGCTGAAAAGCAAGTTTTTAATCCCTCCTCTTTTTCTTCTACCTTTTCCTTGTTTACTAAAATGATACCTCTCTGTGTTCACAGTGATAAGATGCAAGAAAGAAATGAAGTCTAGGGGCAATTTAATATGGCTTAATATTATACCAAAAAAATAAAATGGTGCTTTTCCTAGTTTAGTTTCCAATGAAGGGAGAGTCTGGAAATGTCAGACTTACTGACTCAAGATAGAGTTGTGATCACGGATGGCCCTTTCTAGAGTAAAGCTTTGAAGTATGCATTGCGGAGAATTCAATTTTAAGACCATTGATTTTTCAAGGTTTTTCTGAACTAGGATATACTAACAACGCTTTAATTCAAAGGTCATGATTCTAGAGATAAATGTTAACTTTTCAGTTCTTTAAGAACCCTAAAATTCTGGGCAACTAAATGTGAAATTACTTACATGGCTTACTGTATCACTCAGAGTTCAGACTGGTGTAATTATAAACATTTTTTAGTAAACAGTCAATCATTATTAAGCATTGTTATATGCTTTTGTATAATTCTTGGAAATTTTTCAAAGTTATATAAGAAGTTTAATTTAGTTTCTTTTTTTATTTTTTTAACTTTTATATTGCTATTCAAGTACAGTTGTCTCCATGTTCAACTAGTATATTTAAAAATTATAGGTTAAATCAATTAAACTTTTTTTAAAAAGCCACATACCAATTTAAATTTAATACATAAAATTATATGTCAAAGTATACAAACTTACAAAAATTTTAATTCCTATAGAATATTACACTAAATATAAACTATTAATAGATGATTTACCTTCACTAATGATAATACAGTGTCACATTGATTGAAAAATTCCAGTATATTTCATGTATTTCACTCAAAAATAACATGTTGGAAATAACCAATTAGATTATCTGAAATTTTCAGATCTCAATCCATTCTGACTGCATGATATTGTCCTATGACTATTTTTTCAATTTGTCTTTAAGTTCCCAATTTATGAAGGACTAATGCTAAAATACAAGGAAGGATAGCAAAATCTTAATTGATCTTTTTTATTGTTCATTTGCAGTTGTCCTTTAAATAAAGATATTCTGCTGTTTTAAAACAAATCCCACATATCTGAAAAATACATCTACTTTATATCCGACTACTGTTAGTAGATTTAATTGAAAAGTAAAGTTTCACTTTGACAGCATGTGGATAATTGTTTCATTTCACATAGTCCCTATTTATTTTTTAGCCCTGGCTGGTGTGGCTCAGTGGACTGAGCACCAGCCTGCAGACCAAAGAGTCACTGGTTCAATTCCCAGTCGGGTCACGTGCCTGGGTTGCTGGGCCAGGTCCCCAGTGGGGGCCGCCTGAGAGGCAACCACACACTGATGTTTCTCTCCCTCTCTTTCTCCTTCCCTTCCCCTCTCTCTAAAAATAAATAAAATCTTTAAAAAAAGAAAGCTCTTAAGAATTATGGCAATTATTCAAATAATTCCAACCAGAAACATGTCACTAAGTAATGGATAAGGAAAAGTGGACCTAAGTTATATGCCAGACCAAAAATAACTGTCGGATATGAGAAAAGTCCTACAACACCATTTCACTAGATGTGGAACAAGTCATCCAAATAAAAATAAATTTAGACGATTTGAATTCAAAGCTTAGCAAATATATTAAAACCGTAAGTCTTTATCTTAGAGGTGTTTCAAGTTTTAATTCAAATCCAATTGCTTAGCATTAAAGAAAATATCAGTGAAAGGAATTATTGTCACTGAGTGGGCAATGAAAATGTAAACATCTAAATGAAGTTGCCCAGCACCCAGTAAAATTGCTGATATGATTTCCTGCACTAAGTGAAGTAGACAGATGTACATATTAACTTTGAACAATTCAGCATTTTAAGAAAGCTGTGAATATAAATATAGCCTTATAAATGTTTTAGGTGCATTTTTAGCCTTCTAGTTTACATCACTAGTTTTAGTCTTTTAGTGCAAAAATTTTGAAGTGTTCTCCAGAACTTACTGTGTTTCTATAAATAAAAGCTTTAAGAGTATTAAAAATACTCCATTAAGTGATGACTGAAATGTCCAAGTTGAGTGAATTGTGTATCTTTGTTTTAATGTTGACTATATGTTAAATCATATAGTAAATTTTTACATGTTATTGCTCATTATAATGTATGTACTATTTTGGAAAATGTATGTTACTGTTGACAAAAACGTTAATGTTATATGAACACTTCAAGATCTTTTTGGTACTATTTTTAAATGGATGATAATTGTGCTCTTATTATTCATCTAATAGCTCTTGTCTGTTTAATTTGCTTTGTCTCATGCTTTTGTGCATTGTGTGGAAAAAGCACTACAGAGGTTCTATTATTAAATAAGTTTTTGAAATAAAATCACTTTGTATTTTAAAATATTTTTACATTATATTTTATTGACAGTTGTCCTGATTTTTCCCCCTTTGTCCCCTCTCCACCCAGCATCCCCACTCCCTCAGGCAGTCCCCAACCACTGTTCACATCCATGGGTCATGCTGTAAGTTCTCTGGTTAGGTGCTTTCATTTCCTGCGCCGCACTTTACACCCCCAGTGCTATTCACTACCTCTTTGTACTTCTTAATCTCCTCACCTCCTAACCCATTCCCCCAAACCCCTCTCACATCTGGCAACCTTCAAAATGTTCTCCGTATCCATGGTTTTGTCTCTGTTCTTCTTGTTTGCTTAGTTTGTTTTTTAGACTCAAATGTTGATAGATATGTATTTGCCATTTTATTGTTCATACCTTTTATATTCTTTTTCTTAAATCAGTCCCTTTAACATCTCATGTAATACTGGTTTGGTGATGATGAACTCTGTTACCTTTACCTTGGCAGGGAACTGCTTTATCTGCTTTTTGATTCTAAATGATAGCTTTGTGGAGTATAGTAATCTTGGCTGTAGGTCCCTGCTTTTCATCACTTTGAATATTTCTGGCTGCAGAGTTTCTTTTGAGAAATAGGTTGACAGTCTTATGGGAACTTCCCTGTAGGTAAGTAACTTCTTTTCTTTTGCTGCTTTTTAGAGTCTCTCTGTATCTTTAACCTTTGGCATTTTAATGATGTGTCTTTGAGTGGGCCTCTTTGCATCCATCATAATTGGGAGTCTCTGTGCTTCCTAGACTTGCATGTCTATTTCCTTCACCCAATCAGGGAAGTTTTCTTTCACTATTTTTTCAGAGAGATTTCCAATTTCTTGCTTTTTCTCTTCTCCTTCTGGCACCCCTATGAGGCGAATGTTGGACCTCTTAAACTTGTCCCAGAGGCTTTTTACACTATCTTCATTTTTTAGGATTCTCTTTTCTTCTTGTTGTCCTTATTGGTTGCTTTTGGCTTCCTCATGTTCCAAATTATTGATTGGATTCTCAGCTTCACCCATTCTACTATTGTGTCCCTGTAAATTGTTCTTTATCTCAATTAGTGTATCCTTTGTTTCTGACTGGGTCTTTTTATGCTGTTGAGGTCCTCACTAAGTTCCTCAAGCACCCTTATAACCAATGTTTTGAGCTCTGCATCTGATAGATTGCCTATCTCCATTTTGTTTAGCTCTTTTTTTTAGTTTTGATCTGTTCTTTCATTTGGGCCATGTTTCTTTGTCTCCTCATTTTTGGCAGCTTCCCTGTTTGTTTCTATGTATTAGGTAGAGCTGCTTTGACTCCGTGTCTTGGCACTGTGGCCTAATGTAGTAAGTGTCCCATGGGGTCCAGTGGCACAGCCTCTCCTATCACCCAAGCTGGTTATTCAAGGTGCACCCTTCATGTGGGCTGAGTACACCCTTCTCTCATAGTTGAGCCTTGGTTGCTGTTGGCATATTAATGGGAAGGATTTGCTCATGCCCATCAGCTGCAAGGATTGGCTGTGACCAATGACCACCAACCTCTGCCCTCTGTGGAGGATCAGCTGTGTAGGTCAGGGTGGTGGTGCTCTGATATGATCTGTAGTTGTCCACTGGGTGTGCAGGCCCTGGGGTCTCTCAGGTGGTGAGAGCCAAGGTCATCCCCTACCTGTGTTCTGCCCAGGGCCTCCCTGCCTGAGCTATAAAGAAATCTGAGATGGCTGCTACTTGTGCTGGCCTAGGAGAATCCTGGGCAAAGGCAAGGTGTGAAGCTAGGCTGGCTGCTGCTAGTGCCAGGCCTGGGGCTTACTGAGGCCATCTGTTGCTTGTCTGAGAGGATTTAGGAAGTTGCGCAGTGTGAGCCAAGATCAGCCATTCATATGAAGGAGCAGCTTGGGTGGGCTCATAAGTTGGGTAGGGCAGAGTCTCTAGGGATCTCCAAGGCTGGTCACACAGTGTTAGCCAGGTTGATGGAGCCTCAGATATAGTACCAGCTTGCTGGTTCTGTGACCTGGTGGCTCTGTGGAGGGAGGGTTTAGAAAAGGGACAGTGCCCTCTGCTCACCCTGATGCCAGACACTTCAGTTTCTCCCTGCATGCCACTGGTGCCTTTCAAGCTGCTACACTGGTGCTGGAGCTCAGAGGGAGCGAGTCTGAGTAGGTGAGTCTGTGTGTGGGTTCTTTAAAAGGAACTGCTTGGGGCTCCAAGTTTCTTCAGCCACCTCAATCCCTGCTGGTTTTGCAGCCAGAAGTTGTAGGGACCTATCTTCCTGGCACTGGAACCCTGGGCTGCGGGGGAGGGGTATGGGGCTGGGACTTCTCACTCCTGAGATATCTAGTCCTGAATTTTTATCTACCACACTCTTTGTCCACCACATGTGGGTGTGGGACGAGCCTGTTGCACATCTGCACCCCTCCTACCAGTCTGGATAGCTGTGGTTTCTTCAATTCCATAGTTGTCAGACTTCTGTTCAACTAGATTTCTGATGGTTCTGAGTGTTAGTTGTTCTGTATTTTAATTGTAATTTTGATGTGGTTGTGCGAAGAGGCAAGTCATGTCTGCCTATGTTGCCATGTTTATTTTTGAATTAAAATCCCTTTGAAACACATGTAGTGTTGTGCGAATTGCAAAATGGGTAAATGCCTATTATTTCAAATATCACCAAATGAATTGTTTGCTGTGTGTTGAAAAAGCACTTAGAAAGGAACTGTACCCTGAAATTTGTATGGAATCCCCACTGATAATCAATAAGAAGGGACAGACCTTCAGTATAATATGGCTTTATATACATAATTGACTTTCACTATTAATAATAGATTAACCAACAGATAACCCAATTTGCATAGCCTAATTATATAAAATTGTTTGTATTTATTCATGTATCCCAAACTTCATTTGATTTTACATTAGTAAAATTTATTCATCTGCTCCCTCTCAAATAAATGGTGTGTACAATATAGTGGATAAGAACATAATTGGTGGTGAAACAAATAACATGAAAACTATCACTTAAGTGAGTCAAAACAGTCAAAATGATATGACATAGTGTTGAATCCCCCCCACACACACACAGACACACACACACATTACCATACATTTAGCACAGCCATATAGCATTTCTACTTAGGTCAATGTATACTGACCACATATCCAAACAAGGATGTTAAGTCATCATTCTGTGGGATAAAAAATAGGTTAGAATACAGCATTTATTAGAAGAATAAAGAACTATGGGAAAAGTGAGCAGGAAAATAAAACAGCACTAGATATGGTTTGCTTTCTACAGCTTTAAGCAGTGCTGTAGCAGCTCTGTAAAGGATTAAGGGTCTTATTATGTGAAATCTAGAGCAGTATATCAGTAAATTACCCTTATGTTAAAGATGGCATATTTTCTCTATATAATGTAAATTATGAGATTACTAAGCTTAAAGTAAATATATACAATTACAATTAAAAAACCAAAATGAACCACCAACAGAATGAAGACAGTTTTTTAATCCTATAATATGCAAGGATAAATTGTGCTTTGTCTGGTACTTTAAATTTCACCAGAAAACATAGATACTATCCATTAATATAAAAATAACTAAGCTGGTGTAGCTCAGTGGATTGAGCGTGGGCTGGGGTCCCAGTTCGATTCCCAATCAGGGCACATGCCTGGGTTGCAGGCCAGGTCCCCAGTGAGGGCCATGTGAGAGGCAACCATACATTGTTCTTTCTCCCTCCCTTCTCCTCTCTCTGAAAATAAATAAATAAATTCTTTAAAAAAATTAAAAAAAATAACTAACTTTACATTTCTTAACAAATATAAGCCAAAAATATTCCTGTTTTTCAGAAAGCAAGCAAAACATAACCAGAGACACTGAAATTAAGAACAATCTAACAATAGACAGGGGAGAGGGGGGAGGGGACAATGGGGAGAAGGGTTTTCAGGAAT
>PVJI01023974.1:9448-22792 GCA_004026765.1 Micronycteris hirsuta
GGGGGGGGGGGGGGGGGGGGGGGGGGGGGGGGGGGGGGGATGGATGAGGTAGCAGCAGAGAGGCAGGGGGCCTGCTCACCCAGGGCCTTGCAGGCCCGGATAAAAACCTGACTTTCACTGTCAGTGAGATGAGGAGGCTTTTGGAAGGTTTTAAGCAGAGACACATAATCAGACTTAAATTTTTTAAAGGGATTTGTCTGAAGGACTAGGAGAGATTGGGGGTCAGGAGAGGGGAATAGGAGACTACTGTAATAGCCCAGCAAGAAAGATGACACTGGCTTGGAGTCAGGTGGCAGTGGTGGCCATGGGAGGTGACTGCGCTGCCTCTTGTATGCACCCTGACTGGGAACTGAACCCTCAACCCAGGCATGTGCCCCGACTGGGAATCGAACCCACGACCATTCGGTTTGCTAGATGATACTCTAGATGATTCAGGGCCTGAATATATTTAAAACACAGAACTGATGGCATTTGCGAATGGCTTGCCCGTGGAGTATGAGAGAGAAAGAGGAGGTGAAAATGGACTCTGGGGCCTGAGCAACTGGAAGAATGGGATTGTCGTTGACAGAGATGAGGAACTGTGGAAGGTCAGGGTGGGCGGTGGGATCTGAGTTTGGGGGACATGCTTGTTCGTGGTTCCTGACATACGAAGTTATTGAAACTCGCTTTGTGCCGAGCAGTGTTCTAAACACCTTCCAGGTATTAAGATCTTTGAAACTCCCAGCAGCCCCTGATGGGGGCAGTGCAGTCACCCCGTCCACAGGCAAAGAAACTAAGGCACTGAGAAGTGCTTTAACTTACCCAGGTTCTCCCAGTTCATAAGTGGCGGAGCCAGGAGAGCGCCCGGACATGTCCCCAACCACTACACAGGACAGCCACTGGCAGCGTGACAGGCCCGGGGGAGCGAGGAGGGCAAGGGGTGTGGATTTCGGAACAAGACACCCAGAGGAGATGCTGGTATGCCTCCCCCAGGCCCCCCGCAGCCCCTACTCTCATCTAGAGCTTGTGGCGTCCAGGCGGAGCCCTCTCCCAAGGGGGACGCGGGGGCGCTCCTCTATGCTGATTCTAAGTGTATTTACCATTTTCCCTTGTTCTGTTTGTGAAATGCTGCTTTTGTTTCTATCTACTTAAAATAATACACCACAGGGGGGAAAAAACGACTTGGTGGGAATGTTTAAGTTTCCGGGCCCAAAACCATTTCCAAATATTATTTTTAAAAAAGAAAAAAATATTGAAAAGTGGCCTAGTTTCTGCTTAGCAGAGAAGGCCAGTCCGACAGAGCGTGTGAGGAGGAGGGCGGGCGCTGGCCTCACAGAGCCTTCCTGGAAAGGCTTGCTCGTGGGGGCCGCCGTTCTTCTCAGGGCTTCCAGCAAAGACCTGTAAAATGGGGCATTTCTCTTCTCAGCCGCGTCAGATTTCAGCGTGGGCTCCCCAGGCCGCCCTGGTAATAATGTGCAGTCCGTGCGACACGCTGCTCATCCTGGGGTCTGTGACAGAGAGCTGGCCGATTATTCCAGAAAATCCAGGGGCTTGTGCAATTGCCCACTCAGAAGCAAAAGATTAATGGGAATTCATGAGAGGTCTGCATTCAGGACTCGTTCTGAATTCTGTAATTGTATCTGTTTGAGTTCCATTTAAATGCCCGGAATTACACAGAGGCAGTTACGTGGAGATCTCTCGGGGGGCCTTGCTTTATTGCGGAGTTGGGGATAATTTGTGACTGGCTTCTTGGCACACAAGCCAAGCTCCTTTGTTTGGCTGTCAAGGTGCTGCGCGGGCTGAGCCTGCTTATTTGCTATTTATTTCGAAATGCATAGGATATTGGATACTATTATGGGCCAGGTAATTTGCAGGATGCTTTCACATTTGTTGCTTTACGGAATCCTCACCCTAATCCTCAAGTCTAAGTGTTTTGATACTTACAGACAAGGAAGCTGAGGCTCAGAGAGGTTAGCTGGCTGCAGATGTCACAGCTGATGACGGTCAGAGGCCCAAGTCTATGTCCAGAGGTCCTCTCTGACCCCCCCTCTGTTCCCACCTTTCTCTCCCCTCATCGCCCTGCCCCCACCAGCACTCCCCATGGCCTCCGGCTCAGTGCCACTCAGTCCCAACTCCACCTTTCATTCCTAGGGCTGCTCCAAGCAGGAAGTCAGTGTCGGACAAATCCAAATCCCCAAGCCCTGCCCTGGCCCCTGTTCATTCTCCAGAAGAGCACATGGGAAACCCCAAAGGCCATGAGGATGTAAGGCTACCCTAAATTACCTCTACCTAGAGGTATGGCACCCGGAACATCCTGGAAGTCCAGAGAAAGGCCTCCTGCAAGTCCCTCTCTGGTTTCTCTATTATCCTTAATTTTATGATTTCTCAGGCTAACTGCAATCTCAAACGTGGGCCCGGAGTGTGGCCTTACCTGGAATCTTGATAGAAATGCAGAATCACAGGCCTCAATCCAGACTTGTTGACTCAGAATCTGCATTTTAACAAGATCTCCAAGTGATTCAGAGCATATGCACTGATGTTTGAGGTGCTCTGCTCTGGCTGGTGTGTGCCCTTCAAGGCATGGCCCAGGTCCCAGGTCCCAGGTCAGGAGAGGGAGCCAGGACTTGGCCCACAACTGTGCTCTGTTCGGCTCCCTCCCTGATTAGAGGGCCCCTCTCAGTGTATGCCCCTCTCAGTGTGCGTCCCTCTGGGCCTGGTGAGGGCACAGTGACAAATGGCTCCCTCCCTATTGGATGGGTGACCCAGCTCCACAGTTGACCCTTCAGCTTCTGCTCAGCTAGGCCCTGGGGGTGAGTGTGGCCCAATCCTGACTTCTGTCCCAGTTTCCCCTTGTCTGCCCTTGGAAATGGGAGCCATCTTGGCCCAGAGCAGAGACAATGATTCCTTTTTAGTTTCCTGTCCACACTCAGCTAGACAGGGACCCACGCAGCTTCCTTTGCCGTCACGAGCATTGGGCAGGGTGGCAGGAGAGACGCCGCCTTTGTCAGCACAGCTGGGGAAGCTGTCATCTGAGGGCGCAGCCGGAAGATGACTGGTTCTACATTTAAGTGTATTTGGCCACCACCTGAGCCGATACTGCAGGCTTCCTGCCCCATCACCGGGTTGTACTCCCTGCCCCAAAGGAAGGAGGAAACAGGTCCTTCTCCTGGCAGGCTGGCCTCCCCACTCACAGCTCAGCTCTTTTCCTTATCAGCCTCAGAGCCTCTAATGAATGAGTATGGCCGGGCTGAGGATGCTGTTGTGGGGTGGGAAAGAAAACAGGTCCATTGGGCAGGATGCGAGATGGGAGCTCAGATTACAGGCTTCTTAATCACAGCGTGTAGGAGAAGCTTCAGGCATCCAGGGCACCAAGGAGACAAATGTCTTATACGTTTTGGAAACCTTTCAGCAGAGGTTCCTCTAACAAGATAAGTGGCCACAGAACCTACTCTTATTTCTTTATTATCCTTCATTTTTATTCCAGATCACGAGGCTAAATGCAAGAGCTACCAAATATTGAGGGCTTACATCCCTCCAGGGACTGTGTCATGGACATAAATGCATGACCTCACTGTGTACCCAGGATCGTCCCATTTTACAGATGAGGAAAAGAACAGTGACAAATCTAGGGACCATAATCAGTGGAAGCCAGGGTTCAAGTCCAGCTTTCTGCACCACTGTGTTCTACTACCTTCCAGCGGAGCCAGGGGGCTTTGCAGAGCTCCGTTTATCAAGTAAAAGTTATGGGGTCCTTCTAGTAGAACTCATGTGTTAACTGTAAAGTGTGGGTGTGTTTATAAACGGCAAAATGCCACGGGGACTCTTTCTTGGGCCTCTGCTGCCCTCATCTGATCTGCCCTCGTGCCTCTCTTGCTCAGTACCCAGGGTGCCAGCTGAAGACCAGCAGATGCCACTGTGAAAAGAAAGCACAAGGAAAGCAAAGCCAACTGCCTTGCGGTGCTTATTAGTGCGTGAACACATGATGCCCTTGATGTTCTCCAGAGGAGGGGTGTGCAGGCCAAGTCCACTTCTCCCTGTGAGCTCTCCACGCAAATGCTCCATTGAAGTGAGAGCGCCCGTTTATTTTGAGGAAACCTGTCCTGTGTCAACTGTGATGTGGGGGAGGAAAGACATCCGTATGCCATATGGGCAGGTCCCCCCCAACACTCCCTTCCACAAAACCCAGTTGTACACACTAGGAAGTACCAGCCCCCCCGGCCCCCCATGAGAAGCACTGTGTCCTCACGCTCTTCCAGAGCCGGCAGTATCACTGTTCTACGGCTGCTGTAACTGTCACCACTAACTTTGGGACTTCAAACAACACAACTTTGTTCTCTGGAGTCAGAGTCCAGACTCAGAGTGTCAGCGGCCGTAGGCTTATCTTTTTCAGTTTCTAGAGGCTTCCCGCATTCCGTGTCTCAGGGCCCCTGCCAGCAATCAGTCCCGCCATTGTGACCTGTGTCATCGTCACGTTTCCTTTGCCTGCTCCCTGCCTTTCTCTTTCTTCTTCAAGGGCCCTTGTGATTACATGGAGTCCACCTGGATAATCCAGGATAATCCTCCCTATTTTAAGATCCTTAACTTAATCGCACCTGCAAAATTACCTTTGTCATGGAAAGTAACGTATTCACAGGCTCAGGGAATTGGGTTGTGGACATGTCTAGAGGCCATTGTTCTGCCTTTTTAAAAGCAGATGACACCATAAAATTAATTAATTAATAAGATGCATATTTTAAGTCACTAATATTACTGCCAAAGGACAGTAACCAATTCCGAATATAAAAGTTGGAACTAGAGTTGAAGGTTGAGAAAAGAGAAAGGAGGGGAGGGAGAAGAACAGAATGCCAAATCATCAAGAACAGGTGTGTGGAAATACAAGTTAAGACTTACAGGGGAAGTTGGGGAGGAGAGAAAAGAGAAACATGGAGGGAGGGTGGAGGGAAGGAAAGGTGTCACAAGCAGGGGGAACAGCAAGGGCAAAGGCCCAAAGGGAAGCTCATTCCTCCTGGTGCTGCAGTTGCTGGCTTGCAGGCTGGTCTCCCTTGGTGGACACTGAGCCCTTTGGGAGCAGGGTCTGTGCCTTCACTTCTGGGCACCCCAGAGGGCTTGGCAGAGGACCTGACCCCTGCAGGCCTCCCTGGCCTTAATGACAGGTTGTTACCATTCTGTCTCTAGGATCAGTTGAACCACTGATTCTTGGCCATGTGAGCCTCCGTGTTCTCAAAGATTCCACTCCTGCTCCACCCTCAAAGCCTGAGAGGGAGGGAGAAGGTGCTGCCCAGGCTGTCCCCATGTGTTCCAGCACAAAGGTTTACACTTTAAATCATGGGTAACTTAAGTCCACCAGCAATAAACAGCTAGCCCTTACTGACTCTCCCCACGCGTGCTCCCGTCATTCTTGTAGGCCAGGAACTAATATAACCCCCACCTCAGATGCCCCTAAACAGAGCGGAGACTTGCTTCTTGAAGGGCTGCCACCACTTGGCCAGCAAGAGGCAATCCTTCACTTTGACGGCAGTCTTGTCCCCAGGGGCACGAGTGGGGGTAATAGAGAAGGTTGAACTCTCAGTTCCTGCAATGACTGTCTCTTTATTCCATCGGCATTAGTTCAACTCAGTCATTCTTTTCCCTTCATAATTCACCTTTTCTTTTTTCCAAAAAGGATTTGAGGAGGCTTAAAATATAAGAGCTAATGTTTGGTAATGACCTATGTATAGACAAGGAAGTCAGAGGAAAGAGGAAAGTAAAGGGAAGGGGAGCTCTGCCTCAGGCCCACATGTGCCGCGTATCTGCTGCAACCTTGGCTCTAAACTTTCTAGGAAATGAACTCCCTTTGAAGCCTCAGAAGTCTCTTATTGCTTTCTAATGCATATATAACATAGACAGTTTCTCACAGGCGAAGTGCCTCATAGCCTGGAGAGCTTTGTCACAGCCTACCCACATCCAGTTCTTACACAGCCTTTCAACTTAAGGAGGAAGCCCAGAGGTCAGTCCGCCTAAGAACAGCATAATGTGGGCACTTACTCTTCGTACCGTAGTTCCAGCAGATGGGTGGATGCATAGATGGATGGATGATGCATGGGTGCATGACAGGTGGACGGTTGATGGATAAAAGGATGGATGAATGGGTGATGGATGGAGGGATACAGTGGTAAAAGCCTGGGCCTACCTGTCTACGTTCCTGGACATGGGGCACTTCCTCATCTCCCTCTGGAATCAGGCCAGACCATTCCCAGATCAGAGGGGCCCGGCTGGCAAAATTCCACAGCTGGCTGGGGTCCACCTAGTGTGTGAGCTGAGCATATGGACCAGATGGAAAGCTTTAGGAAAAGAGATTGTGTTTTTATCTTGCTTTTTAATCATTGTTCTGAATATGCCTTCCTGTTTCCTTTCCCTGCTCTCACCTCTGCATCAGACAGGCCTTGGCTGTGGGTGGGTCTCCTGGGAAGGGCTGCCCTCGGCCTCCCAGGCTGTGAGTTCGGTTGTGTGCCAGGCAGTGGGGAGCCAGCCGTCCCATGCCTGCCCGGCTGCGGTCACCGCGTCTGGAGGAGGTGGGAGGGGATCCGAGCTGTTCTTGGGATCCGAGCCTGGCCCCACCACTGAGCCTCCCTGGGACTTGAAGGGCTCCCTGCCCCTCTCCCAGCCCAGGGTTCTCTCTGTATGGAAAACTTGCCATGATGGGGAAGAGTCAAGCTGCCAGAGTTGGAATCTCGACTGTTTATGAGCTGTAAGACCTTCAGCAAATTAGTTAACTTCCCTGTGCTCTAGTTTCATTAATAATAATATTACTTACCTCAAAAGTTTGTAGTGAAGGTTAAATATGTTAATTCATGTGAAGTGATTAACACATTCTGGCCCATTGTAAGGTGGGATTAAGCCTGGCCCATTGTAAGCAACTTAAAATGTATAATGGGTGAAACCAAAATTACCTTGCCCACCTCTTAGATTTGCTATAAGACCCGACTGAGTCAGAGTTCCTGCAGTAAATGATTATCGAGCACTTAAGGGTGCACTGCCTGCCTTTAGGGGTCCTTTTGTGGAAGGGCTTTACAAACTTCAGGGCTGCTCAGATAAGAGGGAGGGTGATGGTCTCACCCCGTCCGAGCCTCTGAAACAACCCTTGAAACCTCAGCCAGCAGGACAACCTCCTTTCAGTGAAGTTTGTGCAGAACTCCAATGGACAAAGCGCAGAGAATCGGGGCAGCTCCGGCGGGGGCCTGCTGGTCCTGCTGGCTCTTTCCTCGCCATGCCAGCCCCAGCCCCTGGTGGCCCTGAAGGCACCAGAAACCCTGTGGCTGCTCAGAACACAGACGGAACCCTTGGACCTGGAGGTGGCGCGTGTCTTTCTTTTGGCGCTCTCTCTTGCTCGCTCTCTCTTGCTCGCTCTCTCTTGCTCGCTCTCTCTTGCTCGCTCGCTCTCTCTAGTGAATAAACTTTACTAAATTTTTAGAGCAGTTTCTGTTCACAGCAAAATCAGGGAGTGTACAGAGAGCTCCCATATATGCCACGCCCCCACACACTCACAGCCTCCCCGCTGTCTCTCCCTGGCACCAGAGTGGAACACCTGCTGCAATGGATGAACCTCCATCGACACGTCCTTGTCCCACAAAGGCCATCGTTTCTATCAGGGGCTCCTCCTGGCACCTAGCCCTCTTTCAAACGTGCACCTCGTCCGTGTGCTGGGTGCATGTCTGGACGCTGAGGACACAGGCACCCAGCTCCATGGGCCAGGTAGGTGGTGGCAGAGGTCATGCCGAGGGGAGAGGCCTGCTCCACAGCCGTGGCTTTGCTCCGTGTCCCGGACCTTTGATTTAAAGACTCCTCTGGCCCCCATAACAATGTCATTTTAATATGTAACGTGGCCCTCCCCTTCGTGACTTTCACACCACCTCCTGGACCAGTCCTTCACGTTCAAAATAATGTCCCACAGAGAAACTGCAACGGACCGACCAGATGGCTGCCTGCCCCAAGCTGAGGGGAGCTCAGAACTGGTGACTTATGGTCATTGCCTGAGCGGCCGGGGTCACTGGTGCCCACCTGCCTGTTTTGGGTGCCTTCCTTCAACAGAAAATAGATGATAGATAGATAGATAGATAGATAGATAGATAGATAGATAGATAAATAGATAGAGCTGTATATGTATTTATATGTTAGGAGACAGAGAAATGGATCTTAATGACTATAGTTCTTCATTACTTAAGTGCATTTACAGTGCCATTTAAGTTCTGTGTGGGGAAACCTGCTAACACCTGTGTGCCTCTCTTCCCTCGTTTATACAATTGGTGGTTGTGAAAATCGAATGAGATGATACATGTGAGGTGCTTAGGACAGTGTCTGCCACTGAGTGAATATTCAATAAATGTTAGTTGTTATTTTGCACTTATTGTTATTGCAAATGCATTTCATATATACTAAATTCAATAAAATGTTTCTAGACAGACGGCACTATAATGAATCAGCTCTAAATGGGGTGGCACCGAAGGTAGCGATGGGATGATTCAGGTCTTTGTGACCCGTGGTCTTGTGAGGGTCCAGCTAACTGCTCTCCTGTGTGGAGCGCCCAGGATGTGCTGGGCACTGGCTTCAAATATCACTCCACTGAATCTTAACGAAGCATCCATTAGGGTAGTCTCTCTCTCTCTCTCTCTCTCTCTCTTCATTTCAGGAAACGGAAGCTGTAAGCCCATCAGCAGGAGACTCCCGCTGCCTCTGTGCCAGCTGTGGGGACACGCTGCCCTCCGTGCAGCCCCCGCCGCTGCCGCTGCCCCACCAGCGCAGTGCGTCTCTCCCACCGCATTTCCCGGGCGGTTTGTTTTCACGATCGCCCACTTTATCTGACGGCCACACCCAGCTCCACGGCTCAGGGGCCTCCTTCCGGCCTGCGAAATTTTTACAAGCGGCACACAGTGGAAACATGGGCAGGATTTCTTTTTTAGTTTTTCAAATTTTCCAAAATACAGCCCTGCACACTGTGTACGCGTCCACGTTTTGGCCTGCGTGTCTGCGTCAGAAACCCCAGGCATCTGGCTATTTGGGTGTGTGTGCTGTAGTGTGGGCCCACCTCTCTATCAGAGCTCAAAGATAACAGTTTCTGCCTTTGGGGCATGTGTGTGTGTGGGGGGGGGGGGCGGTATTTGTGGATCTCTCGGCTGGCCTGCCTCCCCCAAGCAGTGTGCACAAGCTCACCCTTCCCTGTATGCGTGTTTGTAAGCCTGGGCACGTGCCCACCCCTCTCCCACGGGTGTCCATAGACACGTGTAAACTACCCTTCACTTCTGTTGTTGAGACGCTCCTAGGACACTACTGCCCCGTGGAGCAGGGAGAGCTGGGAGAAGGGAATGTTTAGTCTGGAAGGCAGGCAGGCAGGCGGCCGGAGACTCCCTGTGGAGCACCCAGGCGGGGGCGCCGGGCGCCAGGGCTGCTCCGAGGGCCCCGGCTGGTGGGGAGGACTGGGTGGCCCCGGCACGCCTGGGTCCGAGGCACAGGGCTCCCGCTTGGGCCACGCTGGGCTCACGATGGCTCCTACCGCTCCAGTGATGCGCTGGCTCTCGGCCAACCCCAGCTCCGTTGAAACAGGTTCCTTGTTTTTCTTGTTTTCCAATTCTTGGTTCTTCTTAGTCCTCTGAAAAATAGAATTTTTGTGCTGAATTGAAGCTGGGTGAACATAGGAATGTGGAAAGAGCGTGACGCTTTGGCGTCAGGCAGACCTGAGGCTGAATCCTGGCTCTCCCATAACTAATCATACAACACTGAGACAGGGAGAGCTACTAGACTTCTGAGTAAAGCAGGCGTAATGACATTGCACTGCAGGCTTGCTTGGGAGCCTGGGCGATAAGATCTGTGTGAAGCACCTGGTGGGTTCTTGGTCATTTTTTTTGTTTCCTTTGCTTCCATGGAATTCTCTGGGCAGCAGCTTTATGACTAGACTGGCAGTGCCATGAATTTCTAGGAAAAGAGCTATTTATTTTTTGATGACCTAGTTGAGGGCAAAGAGGAGGGCTTGGCTTTGCAAATGGTTTCTTTAGCCTGTTGTAAGTTGAGTTTAAACCCTCGTATTCAATTTTAATAGGTATTCGGAGGGCATTTCAGGAGGATGGTGGCAGTTGGCGGAGGGGCAGGCTGGAATTTCTGCAGAAAGCACGCACCTGCCTTCCCACAGGACCAAGGCTGACGAGCTGGCGCCCAGCCCCCGGGCCGAGTCACAGCATTCGCAGGCTGGCAACGGGGGGCGGCAGGCTGCTTGCCACCATGCTATATAGTGAGTGTTCTGCTGCCCTCGGACACTGTTCTAGGCAGGGGGCATTCCACAGTAAATGAGAAGGCTCCCACCGGGTGGGTGAAGACGCAAAACCAACAGAGGAACCCGGAAAACTCATATTAGCTGATTCCCAGATCAGTGAGTGTAAGGAAGACGATGAAATATGGTACTCGTGATAAAGGGGGCACGGTGAGGTGTGAGTGCCACTTACACAAGGTGGTCCTAGGAGAGGCCTCCCCAAGGAGACAGTTTTTGTCCAAACCTGAATGATGAGAAGACAGCAAAACAAAGTTCCGGGGTGAGGGGAAAGGAAAGAGGGGAGGAGGACCCTCTAAAGCAGGGGTGTCAAACTCATGTTCACCAGGGCGGGGCACACCAGCCTTGCGGTTGCCTTCAAAGGGCCAAATATAATTTAGGACTATATATATGTAACTACTCCTTAACAGTTAAGCGAGAGCTCGGCGCTGCCACCGGGTAGAAACAAGGTGCCGGGCCGGATAAAACAAGGTGGAGGGCAGGATTCGGCTTGTGGGCCTTGTGTTTGCCACCTGTGCTCTAAAGTCTTCCTCTTTGCCCTGATTGCTGTGGCTCAGTTGGTTGGAGCGTCATCCCATTCACCAAAAGACTGGGGGTTCAATTCCCGGTCAGCATGTATCTAGGTTGAAAGTTTGATCCCTGGTCAGGGTGCAATCCCAGCTAAGGGTACGTATGGGAGGTAACCAATCAGTGTTTCTCTCTCACATCAGTGCTTCTCTCTCTCTCTAAAATCAATAAACATATTTACAATTTTTTAAAAAAGTCTTTTTCTTCTTCAGAGTCCAAGTCCAAGTCCTGACAGTGTCCACCAAGTCTCCACATGATCTGACTGCTCCCTTGTTGCTCTCCCCCAGGTCACTCTACTCCAGCCACCCTGGCACACATCTGCCTCAGGGCCTTTGCACTTGCTGTTTGCTCCGCCCAGCGCACAGATGCTCACGTGGCTACCTCACTCCCTTCTTCAAGTCTTGCTTGAAGGTCACCTTCTCTGTGGGCTCCAGAGCCATGCTGTTGTTTTTCCTTTCAGTCGTCACCTTCTAACATACTCTGAAATTTATTTATTGTTTGTCATTTATTACCTTTCTGGCCCTCCTAGGTGATGTGACTCATTAGGGCAGGTACTTTTGTCTGATTTCATTCTTTGTACCTAGAATGGTATCTGGACCATAGTAGGTGTTCAATAAAATTCTTTTGGGTAGATGGATAGATGTGTGGATGCATGGACGGGCTCCTGGTGACTCAAGGCACATCTTCATCATCAGGAGGAGCAATGGGTACAGTCTGGATCTCTACCAAGGGCCTGGCCCCGTGGTAAGCTGCGGTGGTAGCGAGCCCCAGATCTGTTGTGGCGATGGGCCAGACAAAGAAAAATCAGCCGAAAAACCCAGAGTCAGGTTGGGGAGAATGGGGCTCTGAGAGAGGTCCATGGGTGCCCTCCTAGGACCGTGAGAAATCTGGGGAGGGGAGAGCTGAGCAACGTGAGGAGGAGGATGGCTCCTGTGGGACCGGGAGGAGAGAGACCCTTCTTGGCTAGAGCTGAGGGGTTGGGGTGGCAGAGAAGGGGTGGAAAGATCCAACACACGTGCACACACACATTTCATAATGTGATCTTGGGCGCATTCATGTTCCCATGGACCTGAGTTCATGTCCTGCCTCCGCTCCTTACTCAGTATGTGTTCTTAGGAAAATCACTTTATTTTTTTTATTTTTCAGTGAAAGGTGGCATACACTTTTATATAAGTTGCAGGTATATAACATAGTGATTGGGCACTTATATAACTTACGAAGTGATCACCCCTACATGTTGAGTACCCATCTGACACCAGACGTAGCTATTACTTAACAATTCTGTGTCGTCTCTGATCCTAGGCTAAATGTCCCCTACCTCATGGGAGTATGATGTATGATGGGGATGAAATGTGATAATTTAATCATTAAAACATAAGCTTTAGAATCAGACCAAAGTTCAAATTCTGGTTCCAGTGTTAAGAGCTGTGCATCCTTGGGAAGTGACTTAACCTCTCTGATCCTCAGTTTCCTTGATTGTAAAATGGGAATAACATCCACCTTATGATATAGTTATGGCAGTAAAATGTGATAATAAATGGAAAGTATAATACGTGCTACATATGACATGTAAAAGCTCGGCACTTAGCCTGGCACACCACAGACCGTCAGGTGCCAAAGGATGTTTGAAGCAAGTGAGGATGGCTGAGGTGTGTAGGATCATTGGGGGTCGAGAGACCCCTGTGCCGGCTGTGCTGGGCCAGGGCTCAGTCCGTTTGGGAGCTATGCCAATCTTGGGAGTGGAAGGTTTTCCACAGGTGACGTTCCCTGGCTACAGAAGCTCCGATTCTAACTTCGTTAGTCCCAGCAAAGGGGAGCGATTAGTGCAAAGCCCTGTGTCCTGGGCCCTGATGCAAGGCCTTTCCTAAGTGGAGAGATTGATCGCAATTGTCTTGAGGTCCCTGGCCTCAGTCACATCCCACCTTTTCTTCGGGGCTCCTGGAGGACAGCCCAAAGCAGGAGGAAGCCTGGTAAGAGAGTGGGCCCCCTCCTGGGCCTCAGTCTCCCTTCTGTGCACTGAGAGTGGCAGGCCACCTGGGAGGTGCTGGGCCTGCCTCTGCCAGGAGGCTGCCACTCCCTGCCTGTGCCTTCTGGGCCAAGTTCCTTAACCCGATAACCCGAGTCTCAGTTTCCTCATCTGCCAAAACGAGATACCGGCAACTTCTAGCAACCAAGGCCGTAGGGTGGCTTAAATGAGTTTGTCCATGTGAAATACTCTGCACGGGCCTGGCACATGGCGAACACCCCGTAAACGAGGCTACTTGAGTCACTCTCTCGGAGACTCTCCTGTTTCTGACACTCGCAGAGCCGGTGTGTCTCCCTCCCACTCTGCCCCCAGGGTTTGGCTCCCTGGACGCTCCTTGTCCTGGTCGGGAAGCGCCTCACAGCCGAAGGCAGCAGGGGAGTTGGGCTCGGCGGGCGGGAGAGGAGCCAGTGGACATTATGTTCCTTCCCAGGAATGGGAAAGTGGGGCTGTTCCTGGGCACGCAGCAGAGCTCAGGACA
>PVJI01023975.1:0-22656 GCA_004026765.1 Micronycteris hirsuta
GGGGTTGGAGTTGGAAATCACACCAGAGCCGGTGGTCCAGCTGCTCCAGCTGTGGCGGAGGCAGGGGGTGCAGATGGAGGGGTGCTGCTCCTGCACTGGGGTGGAGCCAGGGCCGGACCAGGCTCTGGCCCTGGAGCTGGCGGGGGCTTGGGATCTGGTTCTGGGGCAGAATAAGGAATAGGCTCACAGCGCCAAAGGCAGGAAGGCACTGCTGCCTTTAAGGGAAGCCCAGCCCGGGACCCTCACCTTCCAGCTCTGCCCCAGTGGCCTCCAGATGTTGCAGCTGGGCCTGGAGAAGGTGGGAAGAGGCCACCAGGTCTGAGCCAGGCCACTTGACCTGCCCATAGACAAAACTTCACCTTGAAACAGGAAAGTGCAGGGTTTGGTCGAAATCTTGCACCTGATCCAGCCAGGTTCCCACTGCAGAGAAATGGTCCCGAGGGAGGCAAGTGGGCCACAGAGTCCAAATCCTGGCCATTCCCTCCACACTGCCCTCCCATAGCCCCTTGCTGGGCTCTGTGCCGGGGCACATCCCACCCCTGGGCCCTGTGTAGCTGTCCTGGTGATCCAGCAGGTTTAACACAGAGTCTGGGTGAGTGTCTCCTTGCCTCCGACACCTCTCCCAAAGGGCATGGATACAGCCCAGGCCTCGCTGCCCCTGGGCATCTGGACCAAGGACTGAGACAGATGTGTGAGCAGACCACCCACACAGCTCCCTTCTTGGGCCTGGTGCTGGTGGTCAGGGGGTGAGCGTGGAGAGGGGCAGGTGGCGGGATGGGACTGTTGTGGGGCTAGGACCCTAGAGGACGACTCAGCTCAGCCCCCTTCTGGTTCCGGGGGGCCAGGGCCCCACCCACAGTCCTCTTTGACCCCTGACCTTCTACAGTGGAAGCCGCCAGACTCAGCCCTCCCTTGGGGATCAACAGGTACATAAGGTCCAGTGTTCTGCTGGGTCCTCCGCACCCACAGACCCCAGACTCTATCCCAAGAGACACAGGAAGCCCTCCTTCTGGACCCAAAGTCCACTCACTTTTGTAGGGTTTCCTGTGACCTGGCATCCTGTCAGAACCTGGGGAGATGCCCCCACATGCAGAGGAGGCTGAGGGCATCAGCACTGAGGTGTGGTGGGTGGAACCTGTGAGTGGCGTCTAGTGTGACTGAGTCACTGGCCGTGACCGAGGCCCAGGGGTGGGGTCTGCTTCCTTAACTGAGGTGTGCTGAGTGTCTCCCAGAGTCTCTGCTTATAGTAGATGCTTAACACACATAGTTAAATAAGTGGACTCAACCAGAGCCAACGCAGATATCTGAGTGGGCCTGGGGCCTCTGCTGTCCCCAGGGATGCCTAATCTGGCTACGCCAAGGCCAAGGCCAAGGACGACTAGATGGAATCTCAGACTCATTGACAGGACAGTTTCCATGTGCTTTTCCAAACTCAGAAATGCCACAGGCCAGTGATGGGTAAGCAGGCAACTTCTCGCGGGGAGAGAGAAACAGCTACCACAAACGACCAGTGTGCCCAGCAGCCCTTCCTGCAGAGCCTGCATCTGGGCTGGGGGTCCTGGAGTTTCGCCCAAGTTCTCAGTGAGAAGATGTGGCCCTGGGTGGGACAGCTCTGTCACTGCAATGTCACCTGAGCAGTGAGAATAACTGGACAGTGCAAAGCCCGCGGTGGCCTGTGGGTGAGTGCTGCAGCAGCCACCAGGGCAACGTGGGCTGGGAACCCCGGGCTTCCATCTCTGTGGTGTGAAGCAAGGCCTTCTGCCTTTCTCACGCTCATCTGCTGCATCGGGCCCCGGAGGAGCACCGGCAAGGGCAGCAGAGGCTGGTCCCCACCTCTCTGAACCCAGACTTCTCCGCACTAGAGCCAGGACAACAGGAGGCAGAGGTCCCTTGCACCCTCAAATCTGTGACATTCAAAGAGGCCCCTGCTCTAAAGAGCTTGGCGAGGCTCTAGGGCCACCTCTCACCCTTCTCATCACCCTCCTGCGTCAAGGAAACGTCCCCACACCAACCCCCTTTCTTCTGCTCACCCCTTGAGAGCCAAAACAAAAACAAAAAGAAACAGAAACAAACAAACAAAAAAACCAGGGCCTCTGGGACTTGGTCCTGTCTGCTTGCACCTGGGTCTTGCCTCATCCAGCATCTGGATTACTGAGCAATGGCCCCTCCCACCCTCCTCGCACCCCTGTCCTGTCCCTGGACCCTCGCACACTGTCGGTGAGGGCCTGCAGGTCGGTCCGTGGCCCACACCCGCAGCGAACAGCACGTGCGCTGTCCGGCCAAATAACCTCGGCGTCCTGCCTCCGCGCAGCTGCGCAGAGCCGCCACCAGGGGGCGCTGCTCCCCCAGCGAACCGCCGCCCGGCAGAGACTTGCCAAATGCAAAACACCGGTGAGCACGCAGGAAAGACGCCGCCGTGGCCAGGTTCCCAAATCCACTTCGAAAGGCTCACATTCCAAGGAATATCCGCATAGTAGAAGTTTGGTTACGACAGGTTTGGCCAGCGGAGCGCCTCTGGGGACCCTCCCGGTGCCCAAGACCCAGACCCAGCCTGCAGGGACACCAGGGAATAAGTAGGGGACAAGGGGGCTTTGAATCAGTGGACTCCTCCCGCAGTGAGAAGCTGCATGTGCCTGAGCAAGTCGCGCGGCCTCTCTGAGGCCGTTTGTCACGGAGAGATCACAGAGCCTCCCAGAGGTGTGGTTGGGACCAGCGGAGGCAAAGACTCGGGTCCTGGCTCCAAGGCCCCTCACTCCCCACCCTTGGCGGGTGGCTGCCTTGCGAACCCACTCTTCCACTCCTGGGAAAGCAACGCATGAAGTGAACAAGCCAGGCACCGCCCCGCGTCCCCCAGCACGGCTGCAATCAAAGAAAGGACAAAGGACGTGCGTCCGCAAGCATGTGCGGAAGCTGGAGCCCCCGTGCACTGCCAGCGGGATGGGAAATGGTGCCGCCACCGAGGAAAACAGTCTCAGCGTCCCTCACAAAGTTCAACAGGTGGTCCAGCGGTCCCAGGCCCAGGCCTGTGCCCCGCAGAACGGGCAACAGGTGCTCAGGTACGGGCACACGCGTGTTCGCTGAAGCTCTAGTCGCAATCACCAGCAACTGGAAACAACCCAAACTTCCCTCCTCTGGTGGATGGAGAGTCAAAATGCGGCGTATCAGCCGTGGAAGGAATAACACAACCACACACACCACAGCAGCGGAGAATCTTAAAAACGTTTTGCTAAGCGAGCCCTGGCCGCGTGGCTCCAGCACCGTCCCTCACACCGGAAGGTCGAGGGTTTGATCCCCGGTCTGGGCAACCAATCCATGTTTCTCTCTCACATTGATGTTTCTCCTTCTCTTCCTTTGTCTGTCTCTGTCCCTGTCTGTCCCTCTGTCTCTCTGTCTCTGTCTCTGTCTGAAGTCAATAAATGTATCCTCCTGTGAGGACTAAAACAGCAGCAACCTTACGCTAAGTGAAAACAGCCAGACACAAAAAGTTACATGTTGTATGAGTCCATTTATGAACTGTCCAGAGAAGCGAATCCACAGACAGAAAGTAGACAAGTGGTGGCCAGGGTGGGGGAGGGGGGCCGGGAATGACTGTTTCGTTGGTGCCAGATTTCCTTTGGGGCGATGAAGCGGCCTTGGAGCCAAACAAGGTTGCTTGCGCAGCCCTGCGGCTGCCCTAAGGGCCACCTGATTGCTGCGTCTCAGGGCAGCACAAATAAAGCTGCTGTGCCTGGAGCAGTGGCAGCCCAGCCCCCCGCACACACCAGCCCCGCAGTCTACTGCTCTGGGGTCTGGCATATGGTTCCTCCCATCCCCTACCCACAGGTCCCCCTCCATGTCCCACAGGCACCTTCCCGTGCCCCTCCCTGGCCCTCGCCCAGGCCCTCCACCCTGCACCAGCCTCACGTCTCCTGCCTCCTGCGCTTCACCCATCTTTTTACAAGACCCGTGACTACCCTACTTCCAAAATCCATACCCCAATTCCACTTACTGAGGAGCAACATCTGGGCCTGTCCTCCTTCTCCACTGGCCTTGGCCCCCCACCCCGTCAGGCCCGCCTGCCCTCAGCCTGACAGTGGAGGTCCCACCAAAGGCTGACCTTGTCCCCCTGGGAAGCTCCTCTTGGATCTTCACCTTCTGCCTGTAAAGCAGGCCCTTGGCCTGTTACCTCACTCAGTCTCTCCCGGCTGTGGGAGGAGGCATGGGCTTCTCAGGCCTCAAACTCCTCTCTGCTTCTGTCCTCTGTCGGGCACTCCTGGTCACACCTCGAGGAGGAGTGCACAGGCAAATCGCAACTCACTCTGTGCCTGCGACCACACCCCAAACCGTGTCCCCCGCCCCATGTCTTCTCAGCAGCAACGCCCAGGCCTGGGCTCCGGGGCGGCGTTCTCAGCCTCTCTGTGGCCTTTCTCTGAACCGACAGCTCCCCTCCCCATCAAACACCCTCATTTTAAGGTTCCTGTGCCCCGACACCGAGCCCGAATCCTGGGGAGCATGGTTCCATGTGCCGCCACGTGAGGAAGCCAGGCCCACGCAGCAGCCCCGGGAGCCCCACTTCGCGGCACCTCACTTCCCCTGTCCTACGTGAAATCTAAGGCAAGTCCCTAGACATCCCTGTCATTCTAGGTCACTGGAGTCGTCCGTTCCGTGGTCGTTTTTTGAAGCCTCCTTTCAGTCTTGTCTGAGCTCCAAGCCGGCCCCTTGCAGAGGGATGGGGGCCACCGCACATCTCGTTGGTCCAGGAAGAGAGGCCGGGCTGGGGGCCTCCCCCGACAGCAGCTGCTGGAACCACATTCTCTGGTCCTTCCTCTCATGACCCCCCACCCCCAGCACCAGGGATGCGCTGCCTCCAGACCCTCTGGGCACTGACCCAGGCCAGCTCTCCTCCTCCCGTCTGTCCCGACCAGCACGGGGGGGGGGGGGGCAGACCCTCCAGCTCCCTGCGCCCCCGAGCTCTGCCTGCCTCAGGGCTTCCCAGGGCCACCCCTTCTACCTGGAGGGCCCTCCCTCTGGCCAAGTCTCAGCTCACCATCGACATTCAAGACGGGCACCCAGATAAAACCAGCTGCAGAAGCACTTCCCCTGCTACACGCCCCCCCCCCCAACTTAATCCTCCACACACCACCGGCGAGTATTTTTCTCATTCACTAAGTAGTCTTTTCGTTTATTATCTGCCCCGCGCCCAAATACAGTGCACGCTCCCGGCAGCAGGGACCTCCCAGCCCTCAGCAGGACCAGCACAGAGCAGGAGCTCAGTAAAAAACGGGCCCGCAGCACAGGGAGCACAGAGCTGCGCGGCTGTGGGCGCAGAGCAGAAACGAGAAGCAGGCGAGGGTGTGGGAGAGAGCAGGGTGGGGGAGGCCGCACCGAGGGCCACCGAGGGGTGCTGGCAGTCTCCTGGCGGGCCAGGGCAGGAGCTGCAATCAGGGTGCAGATTCCAGGGGACAGCATGTTCCAGGGGACAGACAAGGTGGGGTGGCAAGGTGAGCTTAGGGAGCGTAGGGGACGTAGGGGGCTCAGGACAAGTCTGGGTGCAGTGGTGGCCTGAGTCTCCGGCGTGAGGAGACACAGCTACAAAGGCAGCAGAGTCTAAAGCTTTCGGTGTGACTCGGTGGGTTGGTCCCGGCACATAAGTGGGTTTCGAGTTCAGTCCTGGACTCAATATTGGATAGGGCACCATTGATGTTTCTCTCCCTCTCTTTCTCCCTCCCTTCCCCTCTCCAGAAATAAATAAAACCTTAAAAAAGAAAGAAAGAGTCTGAAGAGAGAGCAGGGAGGGGGAGGAAGGGCGCGGGGAGAGGTGCAGAAGAGGGGGAAGTGTGGGAGGGGAAGGGTCCTGCTCCGTTTCCGCCCCTTTGACTGTGGCCCGGCCCTTGGCACCCGGGCCTCAGTTTCCTCATCTGTAACCTGGGGCGGTTCCTGGAGCCCAGCAGCACCGGGGCTCTCATCAAAGCAGTCATTGCTGCCGGCGTGTCCTCAGGGTGTCCGCGGTGACGTTGGGCGGAAGGCCAGGAGGGCAGATCCGCCGCAGCGAGGCCGGTGGGTGTGGGCAGCCGGGCAGGAGGGAGTTCGGCCAAGGAAGGGACGGGCGGTGTCCCCGGTGGCCGGGACGGGGCGCCCACCGCGAGTCAGGCCAGGGGACCCGGCCGCAGTCCCGCGGCCGCAGCTCTCGGGGGCTCCCCCGCGCCGGGGATCCCTGTCGGGCCCGGGGACGCCGGGGCTCCAGCGGCGGGCCGCTCCCCGGGGACCTGCGCGGCCAGGGCGACGGCGGGCGACGCGCGCGGGACAGGGGCGGGGAGGGAAGGGTTAAGCGGCCGCCGCGGCCCCGTGGGGGCCGGGCGTGGAGCCGCCGCCGCCGGCGAGTCGCGGCGATTGGCCGGCGCGCAGGACCCGGGGGCAGCTGCGGGCGGGCGGCCGCCCAGACTTCCCGGACGCGCCTGGCGCCGGGGCTGTGCCGCCGGCGGCCTCCGGGGACGCGCCGCCCGGCTGCCTGGGGACAGCGCCGCCCCCGCCCAGCGCCCGCCCCCGGCTGCGGGCGGCGGGGACTGTCTCTCCCGGTGCCTGTCAACCGCGGTGACAGCGCCGCTGTCAGCGCCTCGGCCGCGCGCGCCACCCTCCCTGCCCGGCCCGAGAGAAGGCGGCGGCGTCCGCGGCTCCTGCGGGGCCGGCTCCGTCTGTCCTCACGTCCGGCGGGGGGCGGCCTGCTGGGTCCCCTGGGACCGGGGCTGCGACCCCCTCGCGCTGATCGTGTGGTGCGGTGGGGGCCGCGGGTCCTGGGGACCCCAGGCACCTCACGCACCCTAACATTGGGTGGACCCGCCCCCTGGGGTCTGGGGCCCTGGTGGTGAGTGGGCCAGCGCCCCACGCCACGGCCCGGGCAGCTGTGCAGACTAGATCCTCCCTGGAGCGCCTGGAAGAGGCTCCAGAAATTCCCCAAGCGCAGGCTCCAGAGTCCCTGGCAGGAGGTGACAGAGTCTCTGTTGTGATTTTGAAAAGTCTCCGTCTGCTCAGGCTGGAGAGGCGGGAACTGTGGGGGGAAAACCTCAATGCACAGAGAAAGCCGCTGCAAACGGAAGGCCGGGTTAAGACTCCTGGGGAAAAAATAAGACTATGGCAGTTCTGAGCACCTGCCTCCCCCCAGCTCTCCCCATGTAGGACCCCCCCCCCCCAGACTTAAGCCCAGAGAGGGGCTGCGGGAGGGCACGTCCCTTTCCCTGATTAGGCCCTGCCTCCTGTTCTTCAGGGTCTGTGTCCTCTGCCCCCACCCCCGGCCCACACCCTCCCTGGCGTGCCACCCAGCCTACCTGTGGCCCCCCCCCCGAACCCCTGGAGCCCCTGGCCCTTTATAAAGAGGCAGGGCTCTCTTCCAGCCTCCCTCTCCAGGGGAGGGAAGCGGGAGGCTGTCGCCTGCCTGCTCCCTCATCTATCACCCTGAACTGTGTTTCACGATAAAATTACTCATCCTTGGCCGGTGATAAATGAGATCCGCCTAGAGTGGGCCACGCGGGGTGGGGGTGGGGACGCCCCATTCAGCACTTCTGGCCGGGGTGCGGAAGCAAGGTGAACCGCGTGTCTGTGGTAACGCACAGCCTGGCCAGGGCCAACAGACACGTGCATGGGGTTCTGCGTGTGAGTGGGGGGTAGGGGCAGCTGGGACTGGGCGTTTGGGCCTGGCAGCCAGGTGAGAGGAGTCAGAAAAGCGGGGTGAGCCACGGAGTGGGGTGCTGGGGTCGACAGAAGGAGGGGCTGGGTGTCGGGGCACCTAGGAGGGAGGTGTGCAGGCAGGAGGGACCACACGACCCACGGTCTGCAGGGGACCACAGCAGAGGCCCCACCCTGCTGGCCTGCTGCCTCCAGACGGGGCGGGTACAGAGGTCAAGCCCCTCTCCACTCCTCCAGACCCTCCTGGACCCTCAGCTCTTCTGCTGTCAGCCGAGGGTCCCCTGAGACGTCCTTGGCTGGACACTAAGAGGCGAGTGAGCCATCAGAGTGATGACCAGGGAGTTCCTCTGACTGAGGCAGACGGGGCCGGGGGAGGGGCCAGGCCTCAGGCCCACTTGGCCACCTGCCAGGTGTCACCTGTGGCAGGAAGCAGAGAGAGCACCTGCCTCCCAGGTCGCTAACAGATTGTGCTGGCGAAATGCTGAGTCACTGGTACACTACTTCCAAGGCCTCCTGAGGGCAGGCGGCTGCTGGAGCCGAGATGAAACGCCGCGGAGTCTCTGTTCAGGGCCATCATTGGATGCCTGTGCGACCCATGGTTCTGGAAATGTGGGGGTGGGGGGAGGTTGTGGAGAGCTCAAGGGACAGTGGCCTGTTCCGACTGCAGAGGCCCAGCAAGCTTCACGGAGGCAGTGGCATCGGATTAGACCTCGGCTGCCGTCAGAGTCTCTCTGGGGGTCCCTGGGCGCGCAGAGGCTCCGATGAGGTGTGTCTGCCTGCCCCACCTGGGGGCTGGAGGTTCCTTCTCCAACTCCCGCGGCGGGAACAGGGCTGTGGGACCTGCTCGCCTGTCCCTGCAGCCCTGTGCCCGGCGCAGAGGCAGACTCAGTGCTGGCTGAACCAATCGGGGAGAAATAATAAGCGTGTGCTCACCCTGCGGGCAGCCGAGGAGTTACTGCGTCGGGAGACAACAGGTTGAACGCTTGGTAGGGGCCGGTGGAGACGGTGGGAGCCACCTCACCAGGCTCAGCGCCTTCTGTGACCCTACAGTGTCCGTCCTGTGTGGGCACCGAGCCTCCCCAAGTCACAGCGCTGAGGACGGTGACTGGTGCGGAGGGAAGCCACCTCCCAGGAGGTGTACTGGCCTCCAAGCTCCTCTGAGGGCAGCTGGGGGCGGCACCCTCCCCGGACGTGGGCCTCCGACCTGGGGCTCCCGCAGGCTCTGGCTTGCTGCTGGCTGCGCTGACGGTGGGTGGCATTTTGAACTGTGCCCTGTCCACAGCTTCTCTCCAGGCAAGAGTTTCACCTGCCACTCAAAGAATCCCTGGCCCATGGGAGCCTTTGTGTCCATTCTGCTGCCCCGCGGAAGAGACAGAGCCCAGCCAAGGCCAAGACGCAGGCAGGGGACGGCACCCTCGCTGCCCCTCCGCCCGGCCCCGTGCCTGCCACACCTGCAGAGCTGAGAGCGGGGCCTGTCCACTGCAGGCGCCGAGCCCCAGGCGACTCCTTCGGCCAGAGGGCCCACCCTGGAGAGTCCCTCACAAGCTCCCCCTGCCAGCACAGCCCGACCTTACGGCCCCAGGGCAGTGGCAGGCCAAGATCTGAACCTACCTGTTTTGGACAATGTCCACTCCAAGCCAGAGCCCGCACTGCCACGCCCTGCCCCTGTCTCCTATGTGCAAGCATGTCAGCACACCCGTGTCCTGTGTGACACACGTGTGCATTGAGAGGCTGCTCCTACAGCCCACAGAGGGCACTTCCAGGCATGTCTTTAAGGCTTCGTTCCTCTCCAGGGGCAGCGTCCCATCCCTGGCGCCCAGGTGGTTGGGGCTACCCCGCTGAGGACAGAGCCCTGGTCCAGGCCCACTGGGCCCTCCCCAGGGTGGGCTCAGCCTCCCCTCCCGGCCTCCTTCCCTGTCCTCCTGGTCCCCATGGTAAATCCACCACATGCCCCCGGCAGCAGGGCTTGGCCTGAGGTCCCAGAAGTGGAAGTGACCCGTAGAGACCAGGCTGTGGGTGCTGCAGGGAGCGTGGCCCCCAGGCCCCTGACCATGGAACCCCTCTGGTGTTCCACGTCCCAGCCTTTACCAGGCTGCTGGGGACTGGATAGGAGTGGGCCGAGGCGGGGCATCCGCTGTGCGTCAGGCTGCCCAGGATCACTCAGAAAACACTCAAGGAGGGGCTCCTTTCGGGGGGGACACTGTGGGCGCACTCGTGGGACAGATGCTGGGACAAGACAGAGCAGGCAGACTTACCCTGCTGCTCCGGGGAACACAGGAGCCCTCAAGTCATGCCCTCAGGGGAGGAAGGATGGGGACAATGGCCTGGAGAGCCCCCCAGCGTCAGCTCACAGCCCCCAGCGTCAGGGCTGTGGCAGGGAGGGGACCCAGCAGGCTCAGGGGCGCCTAGGGGAGAAGGAGTTGGGAGTTCCAGAAGCCAAGATGGCTCAAGTTCCCAAGTTGGGGCTGGAGGGGAGAGAGCCCTGGCATCTGCAGAGTGAGGATCAGTGTGGGGGGGCGGGAGGCGCACATATGTGTGTGTGCATGCATGCACACACGTGAGGAAAGAACCACCAGGCACACTGAAGGGAGTGGTGTCCAGGGCTTACATGGAGCTGCAGAAAGTGCCCCTTCCATCAGCTGGGCGGGAAGGCCTCGCCTTGCTGGGGCTGAGGTTCCAGCCGTCCTGCCACAGGCAAGTGGGACAGAGTCACCTTACGCTGCTCTGTCTTTCCCCCGAAGCATAAAGGCCAGACCTGAAGGGGTCAGGCTGCTTCCAAGGAACTTCCTGGTGTCCAGAGCCAACACCACCCAACTGACTCACGATCCCGGTCAGTCACCCAGCCAGAAATCAGCCGGCATGCCCGGGAGAAGGAAAACGAGACCAGTGACGAGAAGAAAAAGCGATCAATCAATCAATTAATCAATCAGTGCCAACTCAGAAAGGACTTGGAATGAAAGTGTTTGTTACAACTGCACCCTGGTGTGCAGCGTGAAGGCACGAAGTGGGGACACCCTGGAGCCACGTGGAAGCTGCTGTGACGGTGTTAGTCCTGGGAAGAGGGTGGGAAGCTGGGGTGTGGACACAGCTCCCCAAGAGAGAGGGCCTGGCCGCAGGCTGCCCCTGTGGGGGCCGCCTAGTGGACTCCACAGAGCTCAGGTCCAGCAGCATTGGCTGGCGGGGACCACGCCTCCCGCGCCTCCGGTCAGGCCAGGACAGCAGCAGCCTGGAGCCCCCACCCCAACTCACCAGCCTCAGCCTCCAGCTTCGGGGGGGCCTGAGAGGGCAGGGCAGGGGGCAGGGCCGGCCTGAGGGTGCTCATTTCTGCCGTCACCTCAGTCCCTCCCCCGGGGGCAGATGCACACCCCCGGGCTACCACCCCGACTGGCGCACCCTCTGTGGGCACCCCATGGGCACCGCACAGGCGTTGAGGCCTGCCTGCCAGACACAGGAAGGCACGGTATGCCGGGCGTGAACGCTGGTCTGTTGGCAGGTGCTCACTCTGCGTCCCAGCCAGGGAGGCTCAGACCCAGACACGGAAGGGTCCTTCCCATGGTCAGGGGCTGGGACTGGGTGGTCTGGTGGCTGCCCTTACTGACCAAGTGCCCCAGGCCAGACCTGGGAGGTTTGCCAGCCTTCCTGGTTCGGCTTTGGTGGCAGAGGGAGGGTCTGAGGGCACAAGAGCTAAAGCCATGAAGCCCCCTGCTCACGGAGCCCCCTGCTCCAGGACCCGCCGCAGCCTCTCCCCTAGGCCCGGGGCCTGGGACCGGGAGAGGGACGCAGGGCTCCACCGGAGCGGAGTCCCCGCAGCTTGCTGCAGCTGACAGCCGGCCGAGGCAGGCACCCCGACAGCGTGAGCGATGGTGGGCTGAGCGATAAGAAACTAATAATTTATGTTCCCAGCTCCGCGGCCTGGCGCCGAGGGGAGGCTGGGCCACAGCCGCCTCCTCACTCCGGCAGCCGCAATCCTTTATTGCACAAATTATTAACGACCAGAGAACGAATGGCTCGGTAATCAGATCAGGGCTGCCAGCACTTTTCATTTGACTTCTTTGTATAAATTCTGAAGTCGGGGTCTTGCCTGAGTTCAGAAAGCCAGCATCACGCTGGCCTGGTGCCCAGGGCCCCCCTCCCACAGAGCCCGCCCTCTCTCACCTCCGCCAGGACCCTGGGGTGATGCGGGCAGAGGGGTCAGCCAGGACAGGGGTGGGGGAGGGAGGTGGGGCCCAGCCGGAGGCCTGAGGTCATGTGCTCCTGCGCATGGGTCCCTGGGGCAGGGTCAGGATTCTGTCCTTCCACCTGCCAGGGGTCTCCTCCTCCCGGTTCTCGGAGCCAGGGGCTGGGCTGGGGCTGGGGGCGGGAGGAAGCTGCCCTGTGAGCTGAGGGAGGCCTGTCCACACCAGCGTCTCTCCGAGGCCTCGGCCTGGGCCCACCCTGCCCCTCCTGTCCTGCCGCCCTCCCCTCCTGTGTTCGCCCTTTCCCTGACCTGCTGGTGGTCTGGCTGCCGTCTCCTTGGGTCCAGGGACTCAGGCTGAGCCGTTCCCGGTGGCAGCACTGAAGAGCGAGCTGCCTGTGGTCCTCTCGAGTCCACTTTTAATCTCATTGACCTCTCGTTATACTACAGCGCATAAATTCAGATTTGGAGCGCTTATGTTCCATCATAAATTGGGCTGGCAGACTTCCGATCAACAAGATAAAGCTGTCTCCTGTGAGGCGGGTGTTTTATTGGTCTTGGCCTCAGCACTGCAGGCAGTGCGGGGGTGGGAGCCCAGGCCTCTGCTCGCAGGCTGCCCAGAGGGGCCCAAGGTGCTGGTCTGGGGCCCCCCTGCTGTGATAGGCAGGGCAGCGCTGGAGGGAGCAGCTGCCGGGGCCCAGGTGTGTGTGCACGCTTGCCCCTTCCTCCGAGATGGACCTGTGGGAGCTGGGCGCGGCTGGAGTGGACTGTGGAGTTCGGGGGTTGGGGAGCAGCTGGACCTGCCTGGGACCCCTGGGGACCAAAGGGCTGGGAGAGGGGAGGCTCCTGAGATGTGGGGGCCCGGTCCAGCTTTGTTTACGGTTTGGACACATTGTCCCCAGAGTTCCAAGAGGCAGACAAGGGCAGGTCTTGGCAGCCTGGGCCACCCAGAGCCTGGGCTCCTGCCGTCCATCCAGACAGGGGTGATGTCTGCCAGCCTTGCATGCCCTTCCCTGGAGGTCATGCCTTCTCTTCAGAAGCTCCATCTCTGTCAACACCACTGTCCCCTTGCTGACACTGTGGCCCAGCCTCTGTCAGGGAGACCCCCCACCAAATCAGCACCCTGAGCATCTCTGAGCAGCCTGGTCTCCCAGAGCCTTGGCAGCACCTCAGGAAACCTGTAGTACCAGGGTATGTGTCCTAATAGGAGAGGAGGGCAATCCTGGGAGGCTTCCAGGAGGAGGTGATGCCACTGTGAGTCTTGGAGGTAAGTAGGCGATAGCAGGGATGACGTTGCCACCAGATGCAGCAGGCATAGCACCTGGACCTTGGTATTTTTAGGAGCTACACATGTGTTTTAAGAAGAGAAAAAATGTAGTAATAACAAATATCAAATATTAAATCTAGCATGGATTATATTCATCTTCATACCAACACAGTTGTAAAATAGAATTTTAACAAATTTAACAGAGGAGAGGCCCACCAGGCAGAAGGTGCCACGCAAGTTGTAACAGGGCCCTGGGTGGGCACAGAACAGCGGTGCTGGGGGCGGGGATGCTCCGGGCAGAGGCAAGGCCTGGAGGGCGGAGCTGGCCTGATTCCGGGAGGAGGGCCTGGAGAGCAGGCTGGCCAGCCATGCCGGGAGACTCGGGTGGAGTCTGGGGATGTGGTGGAAGTCCGGGGGTGAGAGGGCCCCGAGGGCGCACAATGAGGCTGCTCCCTGGCTCATGGGCAGCAGTGCCGGGGCGCCGGATCTCTGGGTGACGGAGCGCGAGGGGGCGATGAGAATCTGAGAACCGGTGGTGGGCAAGGGGCTCTGGGGCCTGTGAGGCAGACGCACGGGGCGGGCTGTGGATGCCGGAGTGTCGGCTGTGGCTGGAGATTCAGAGCCATAATCTGTGAAGAAAACCACAGAAGTACCTGCAACAGAGAAGGGTGGAGCCTAGGGTGGAACGCACCCATCCACTCACCCATCCACCCACCCACCCTAGGCGTGCTGGGTCGGGGAGGCAGAGGAGCACCCTGAGAGAGGGAACGGAGGCTGATCGGAGAGCAGGGTCTTGGGGCACGTGAAGCTCACCTCACACGCACTGAGGCACCACCCCGAAGCACCGAGAAAAACCCCGATGTGTCGAGGCCAGAAAAGGGCAGGAGCAGGAAGCAGACCATCAGCATCAAGCAGAGGCGGACAGGTTTGCTGAGGGCCGCGTTCCCGGCTGGAGGATGGCATGACCCACCCAAGCGTGGCTTTGCCCATCCTATCGCGGAGGCCCCCGGGCTCAGGAGCCCACACATCCCCGCTGGGCTCACACACAGTTACTGAATCGCTGGCTCGGGGCAAACTCCAGAAGGGTGGCCAGCCTGTTCTCCCGGGAAGAGTCTGCAGCACCTGACATCTGCGTGCACGTGAATCTGAAAATCCTCTGGGCCGGGCATGAGGACCCCATGCCCCTCTCTACAGAGGTAAATACACTGTCAGACCAGCCTCAGCTCGCCAGCTGCCCCCCTCCCACTTCTCAGGGGCTCCATGCAGCCTGCCCAGCTCCCTGGTTTACAGGCAGGCCGGTGTCAAATGCCCTGGAGAAAGTGCCCGGTGGTGGCCCAGGATGTGGCCCTGAAGTGGCTGCGCTCTCTCTGCCCGTGGCAGGTCCAGGTCTGGACTATGCACGTGGGGCCCCCTCAGGGTCTCAGCCAACACCTGGCCGCACCCGCTTCCAGGGCCGCACCCAGGGCGCCCTGCAAACTCCAGAGCGCTGTAAGCCACGGAATTCCTGCTGTCACGGCGCCACGTGCGGGGCCGCCGCAGTGCACGGCAGAGCGGCGCAGAAGACAGCACGGCCTGCGGGTGGCTCGCCGGGCAGTCAGGAGGGCGCCGGCACCCACGCAGCACCCACGGCGACGCCGGCGAGCCCCACGGGGAAGGTGCCGACTCAGCCGGTCCTCAGAAGGAGGTCCATTGGCAGGGGGAGTCCAGGGCTCGGCCTCCGACGAGCTCAGGCCCGGTCCGTGAGCTCAAAGCCGTCCTGGGCCAGGGCTGTGGTGGGAACCAGGGGAACACTCACATCCACCTCAGCTCATGAGTTACGAAAATCCGTGACAGGTCAAATCACTGGTGACAACGTGACTGTTGGCCCTCTGGGTGACCCTGACGGTGGGACAGTGTGTAAGACAGATGCAGAACCCCCACCTCTCCTCCGGGCGCAGGCAGGTGGGGGCCGCAGCAGACGAGACCCTGCAACAGGCAGCACCTGCGGGGCGGAACCTGTGAGTCCCGCTGGACCGAAGACCTCATTCAGTAAAGGAAAGTGGAAGGGGGCCAGAGCAGCCGGGCTTCGGGGGAGCTCCCGGACCAGGAGGTGGCCTGGGGAGCAGCCAGAGGCGGCCGGCGGCCTGTGTGAGGGGTGCATGTTCCCACTGTGTCATGTGCCCCTGTGGACACCGCCGCTCTGTGTCACATGCAACGTGCGCCCCAGCCACCCAGGGGCAAGGGCCTGAGCACACGGGCAGGTTGCAGGTGGGGCCTGGGCTGGTTCCTGTCACCCAGGAAGCTGTGTCCAGGGAACGGTGGCTGTTTTTCTTCATTTTGAGGCTCTGCATGCATGTTCCGTGTCCGGGTTTGGCCGTGTCCGGTTCCTGAGAGCAAAATGCCCCTGACCTGTCCTTGGAACACAGGTGGCCCTTCATGGGAGGACGATGGGACCGGTGTGGGGTGGCTCTGAGCCTCATAGTCAGCCGAGCCGTGACAGGTAAACATGGGAAGAGTGGACGTGAGGCCAGCAGTCGGGGCTGACGCTCCAGGGCACAGACCCCGCAGTGAGGAGCACGGGTACCGAGGACTCACGTGGGGTCTGGGTCGTGGGTGAGCTGACATGCACGGCAGGGCTGTGGTCACAGGAGGAGGGGAGCTCAGATGCGCATGGGGACAGGCCTCTGCTGACCTCAGCCTGAACGCATGTGTCCCTCCGCCCTCAGGTCCAGATCTGCTCTTCCCTCACCCTTGGCCCTGCGGGCGCGCTCCTGGGGCCCAGGGTGTGCTTGGCTGCTCTGCTGGGCAGGTTCCCTGGCTTGGCATCTGAGAGGGGCGGCCCTGGCGCTGTGATGGCGCCTGCCACAAGGGGCGAGGACCGCACAGGGCCTCAGTGCCCGCGTCCGCCCCACAGGGCTGCAGCCGCATTCAGGGGCCCTCCTTCCGACTCCACACTCCAGGCCAGGTCCAGGCTGCAGGCGGGCAGTGTCTGCGGGGAGGGGGACGGTGGAGCCAGCTTCACACCCGTTTGAGGGAGCATCTGCTGCTCCCAGGTTCCTGGAGGACTCTATTCCTTCCTTTGGCTGTGCCCCCTACCCCGCCGCCCCTGACCTGGGGGAGGTTCCTGGCTTCTGCACTGGAGCCCATTCACAGAGGAGCAAGGGGGCACTGAGTGAATTGGGGCACACACCGTGCTTGCGGGGGAGACGGCCGGTGCCGTGCATGCCAGTAGGCGTGTCGGTGTGAGCCCATTGCTGTGTGTGCTTCCCGAAGCCATGGATCTGTGGGCGGCTGGGATGCTGTGTGGGAACAAGCGAGTGTGCAATGAGTGTGCTTCCTCACAGCTTCATGTCAGCTTTGCCCACACACTCGTGCAGCCAGTGTGACCTGCGCCTGCAGGCCTTCCCCAGTCTGGGCCAGTCTAGGCCTGCTGCCCCACCCCCTGGGTGCCCCTGGATGAGCGCAGGTTGGGGGGCCCCAGGGTTTCAGGGACACCCTGCTTTCCTCCACCTGCCCTCTGGGCCTCTCTTGCTAGGGTCACCCCGCATCCGGCGCTCAATAAATGATTGATCGGTGAGGAAATAGATGGAAAGCAGGCTCCAGGGGTGCAGGCTGGAGAGGGGCGCTGGCAGGCACCCCAGGATAGGGAGAGGGGCGCTGGCAGAAGCACCAACCACGGACGGGGGATGGATCAGCAGCGCCAGAGCAGGCGGTCAAGCCTGGCTGAGTTGGGGGCAGCAGGGTCGGCGGGCCGCCCCCGCGCTCCCCGGGGACGTCTCGGGTCACCGTTGTCTGCGCGGCGGCCGCGCCGCCCGCGGGTTATTTATGACGCCCTCCCCCTCCCGGCGGCGGGGGCGCTCGGGCCTCAGCCCGGCGGCGTCGGGGCCCCGAGCGGGGGACCGCGAGCAGCGACAGCGCTGCCAGGCCGGGGGCGGGGCCTCCACCGGCTTGGGGTGGAACTGTGGCCGCGCTCCCCACCTGCTTTCCCTCCCCCTGCTTCCGGGCTGCCGGGCAGGGCGTGATTCCAGCGCCAAAACTGTCGCCCGAGCGTCCTGAGAAGTGCAGAGCTACCTGCGGGGCCCAGGCACCGGGCCAGGACACAGGCGGACTGGCGGGAGGAAGTGCGCAGGTCCTGGAGGGAGGGTATGATGCCCAGGGCTGAGTGGGAATGCCTGGTCCGGGTCGGAAAGTGTCTCAGACCCGGGAAGCTGGGGGGCTGTTTTCCAAGAAGAGGAGGAAACAGGTGGGGGTGAACTGCCCTGATCAGCGGAGCCCCTGGAAAGGGGTCCCCAGGGAGTCAGGGAGCAGCCCTTGGAGGAGAGGGGCTGGCAGGGAGTTTTGCACTCAGCCATGGTCTGCAACAAGGGACCCTGGTCCTCCAGAGAGGTGGCACCCGATGCCACATGGAGGTTAGACTGGCTGAGCTCGGCTGGCCCCACACCTTGCCAGCTGAAGCCCTCCCCTGAAAGCCAGAGTTGGGGACCCCGTGGCCCCCCTTACCGACCGCGGCCTGTGCTGAGGACAGTGTGAGAGGTGATCCTGCAGAAGGGAAGGGAGGTCCCTTTGCAGGCTCAGTGGGAGGAGAGGCCTGGCCGACTGCTACGCGGTACCTGCTCAGGTCCAGAGGTGCCTCACCAGCCCTCCCTCCCCAAAGCGCGGCGCGAGGCTCAGGGCAGGCGCAGGCAGATGCACAGCGAAGAGCAGCGTGGGGGACAGCCAGACAGCGGGCACTGTGCCCTCCCACTGGGCCTCCAGCCGACCGCCAACAGCCTCCACATTGGCTCCTCCGCGGCCCTGGCTGTTGGGCAGGGACAGCCTCCTGCATCCGTAGACATGGAGGCCTCACCCCTGAGAGCAAGACTCAAGCCACAGGGGTGGCTGTGGGGGGAGCCCCCCGTTGCCACACCTTGGGCAAGGCTCAGGGAAGGGTTCAGGCTGCAGGTGGGGCAGGGGGCCGCTCACAGGTGTCCCCGCATTCCCACCAGCAGATGGGTGGGAATGGGAGGAAGCGGCAGCAGGGGCCGAGGTGGGGGCGCACCGACAGGTTAGCCCAGGTCAGCGCCCGGACCTCCCTCCCCAGGCTGGTCCTGATGCCTCAGCTGAGGGTCAGGGGAAAGGCGTGTCAGCAAGGGAGCAGAATGGCCACCAAGCGTCAGCCACCTGCCCAGTGGGGATGGCGCCCGGTAGGAGGTGGGTGGCGGTGGCGTGACCAGCTGGCCCTGCAGCGTGTGGTCAGGGAGAGGCCCACGAAGATGGGGCCGGAGAGGCAGGGGTTGGGGCCTGGCTGCTGGGCTGGGATCTGAGGTTGCTTTCTAGTTTGTCCAAAATGACAAACCAGAGAAAGACCGGCTACTGGCAGGGTTTTCAGTTTCTCCTTCTGCTTCCCCAACCAAGGCCGACCTGCCAGATGCATGCAGAGGTGTGGCCAGGTGTCCAGGGGACCTCATCCCTGCCCTCCGGAGGCACTGGGGTGGCCTTGGGCATAGCGGGCCCTTCCTCCCCAGATGGGCTCCTTGTGGGAGCAGCGACGTGCTCGACCACAGCCCCACACTCACCGCCCCTTCTCCTCCCCACACCCCATCCCTCACCCAGACTGGGTCCCACTCACTCTCTGGCCTGCACCGGGCTCAGGTGCTGTCTGCCCTGAAGTCCTGAAGGAGCGCGGCTGGACTTCTCCGTGTCTCACCTCCCTCATCTGTAAAATGGGGACAACAAGGAAATGACTTTGAGATGACCAAGAGAACTGAGGCGGCACTAACCGACAGAATTGTTATTCACAGAACACAAGCCCTCCTGGACACCGCACACCGCAAAGCCACGGCCTCACACCTTGTAGGGGCAGAGAAGCCCACCCAGGCCCTTCCAGCCACAGACGCCCACCACCCGCCGGCTAAGCAAACGCTCCTACCCAGAGCGGCAGGCTCACACCCACACATCTGCCAGGGAAGCAGGCGAGCTCAATCCCAGATCCCCTCCTCTTCCAGGAGCCCCCTCGGGATCCGGGCCGCCACTGCCCCACGTGGAGTCCCAGACTCCCAACAGCGCGGCCCCAACACTAACTACCTCAACTATGGCGCTGGCGAGCGCAGCGTCTCGCTAGCCCTCCCACCCCCACCCTCTGTCGCCCTTCTTCCCGTCCCCGACTACGGAGTATTCGAATAGGGCAGGGAGTGCAGCCCTGTCCCGCAGCCCCACCGCCTCGCCGCCCGCGTGAGCCTGGTCGGCCGTCACGCACCCCCTGTTGGAGCCCGCGCCCGCCCGCCCGCCGCGCCGGGGCCTTTTAAATGGGCCAAGTTGTGGTGGCGGCGGCGGCGGCGGCGGCGGGTCTCCCAAGTCCTCGCCCGGCGGGCGCGCGCCAGAGTACGCGGGTGCGCGGCACGGGCGGCGGGGCGGGGGCTTGGGACCCCCGGGCTGGGCGGGGCGCGGGTCCGCAAACGGCAAGACTCCTTGCCCGGCTCCGCCCGGCAGGCGGACGGGCGAGCGGGGGCGGGGCCGCCCCAGGGGGTGCGAGCGCAGGTGGCCCGGCGCCCCAAGGAGCCCTAGGGCCCTGGAGCTGCGGCGCTCGGCACGTCGATCAGGGATCGGTAGCAGCACCGGTAGCACCATGCCTCGGGCAGCTGAGGCCCTGCCAGCCGGCCGGGCAGCGGTTCGAGGGGGCCCGGCGGGAGGCGCGGCGTCAAGGCGCAGTAGCGGCTAGGGCGGGCTCACCGCCAGGCGCCTCCCGGGTCCCCCGCCCTCGAGACCCAACTCCAGCCCGGGAACAAGTTGAGCTGGCGACGGGAAGCCGGGCTGCAGGACCACTGGCCCGCCATGCCGGCGGTCAAGAAGGAGCTCCCGGGCCGCGAAGACCTGGCGCTGGCTCTGGCCACTTTCCATCCGACCCTGGCGGCGCTGCCACTGCCGCCGCTGCCCGGCTACCTGGCGCCACTGCCTGCCGTGGCTGCGCTGCCTCCGGCAGCGTCGCTACCCGCCGCGACTGCTGGCTACGAGGCTCTCTTGGCTCCGCCGCTCCGCGCCTCGCGCGCCTACCTGAGCCTGCATGAAGCCGCCCCACACCTCCACCTGCCCCGGGACCCTCTGGCCCTCGAGCGCTTCTCGGCCACGGCGGCTGCGGCACCAGATTTCCAGCCACTGCTGGACAACGGCGAGCCGTGCATCGAGGTGGAGTGTGGCGCCAACCGCGCGCTGCTGTACGTGCGCAAACTCTGCCAGGGCAGCAAGGGTCCGTCCATCCGCCACCGCGGCGAGTGGCTCACACCCAACGAGTTCCAGTTTGTCAGCGGCCGCGAAACGGCCAAGGACTGGAAGCGCAGCATTCGCCACAAAGGTGCGCCCGCGGTCGGGGCGCGGGCTGGTTCTCCCCCTCCCCTCCGCTCCCCGAGGACCCGTGGGTCCGGACCCCGCTCCTTCCTCCATCTGGGAAACTCCATCACCGCCCAGAGAGGGCGCTGTGACTCCGGGGCTGCAGCAGGGACACTCCCCCCGCCCGCCCCCCACCGCAGTACGGGCTCCTAGGTGGACCCAGACAGAGCGCCCTCAGCCTCCACGGTTCGCTCAGACCCGGCCGCGGTCCCCCGGGCTGCCTGCGGCGCACTAGCTAGCCGCTCCTTCCGCTCCGAAGGTCTTTGCGGGATTCCTGGGCCTCTTGGCGCAGGGGAAGTTTACGGGAACTCGGGAGAGCAGGGGGGAGGCGGGCTGGGCAGGGCATTCCCCTCATCTCGACACCCGGACGCGGAGCCCAGGGCTCTGGCGGGAGGGGAGCAGCACACGTGCGCCCAGGGCGCGGGTGCGCGCTGCTGGAGAGCAGGGCGAGGCGTAGGGGTGGCGCAGGCAGGTGGGGGCCGCGGGGTCGCGCGTCAGGGCGGGGGCGCGCGCGGAGCAGCAGCGGCGGCGGAGCTGGGAGCAGCCTGTTGGGCTCCTGCGGGAGTCTGACTCCAAGGGCGCGACGGGCGGGCGCCTGAGCCGGCAAGCAGAGAAACGCAGTGAGAGGGAGTGGGAGACGATACAAAATTAGGAACCTGGTAGCGTTCGACTTTGGGATTCGCGGCTTTTTAGTGTCTACCCGCTTCCCGCTCCGGGGTCAGGCGCAGCCCCAGGTCCTGGCTGCGCCGCTCACTTGCCCCGGGGCTCGACCTTCCTCGTCCCTAATTATGGGGGTTCTAGCGGACGGGTTTGGAGAGGGTGGAGAGCGAGAAAATGGGAGCGGGAGGAAGCGGGGTGGAGGAGGCCGCCCTTGGTCTGGGGAGGGCGTTCCCCGGGATCCTCAGTTTCTTTGCTCAGCAAATCCCTTCGGGGTCCGCGATGGTGGACTGGGCGGCGGGTTCCCAAGTTGCACTGAGGTGGGCGTACATGTTCGCGCGGGGAGGGGTCCGGCCCCGCTGCCGACTGCGGCCCGGAAGTGTGCCCCAGTGCCGCCCGCCCCCTCACCGGTCCTGCCTCGGCTCTCCTCGCAGGGAAAAGTCTGAAGACGCTTATGTCCAAGGGGATTCTGCAGGTGCACCCTCCGATCTGCGACTGTCCGGGCTGTCGAATATCGTCCCCGGTGGTGAGATGTGGGAGAAAGTCGGGGCTTCCGGGTCTTTTCTCTCCCCTGTGGAGCGTGTGCGTATTTTGTAGGGTCTAGCACCCTAACGTTAGCTCTGCCAGTGTTCAAGAGGGAGCCCCAGGGGCAAATAGGGGCGATTTTGCTTTGGGTGGGAATCCTGGGGCACCTGGAGCCCCCAGCCCTTTGGATCCAGCCTAACCTGAAGCTTCTCTTTGGAAGCCTTGGAGCTCCCAAAGTCCCGGGAGCAACCCAGGGTGTGAAGGTTCCTCCCTGGAGGGTGTTTTCCACTGGCCTGCAGACTCTGGCCATCACCAACCTGGGGGACACCGTGTCATCTGGTCCAGCTTGGAAGAGGGGCCAGTCCATAGGGCAACGCTCATTCTGGGTGTGACAGTGGTGGTTGCCCCCGATGTGTGTTCTGGGGGCTTATAAGCTTGGACGTGAGTGACATGCCTCTTTGGGGTCCGCACGGCTGGGCCCTGCCAGGCAAGACCCTGGATGATGAGGACCAGGACCGTCTCAGGCAGCTTCTGTGCTGGGTGGGTCCTTGGTATCCAGAGGACGGGTTGGTTGGAGGCTGCTGTGGCCCGAGCCCCGTGCAGATGCCCACGGAGGCCCTCGTGGTCCTGGAGAGCAGGAGGAACAGGCGCTGTGCCCGCCGCAGTGCCCGGCCTCCGGGCAGCGGTGGACCATCGATCTGAACGGGAAATTGCATCTTGAGAGGAACCAGTTTTGAGCCCCTGGGGGAGCTGCTTGGAGCCAGGCTGTGAGCAGGTGGGCGGTGCTGCTCTGAGGGCTTCACTGGCAGCCCCTCTCGCGGGAAGGGGCGGGCCTCGGGGTGCCTGGGAGGACCCAGGGCCCCTGGTCTTCACCTTTGGCTTGTTTTCTGGGGAGCAGGAGTAGGGTGGGGGCGGGGATGCCCTGGGTTCCTCTTGGGCACTGGCAGCAGGGACCCGAAACAAGCTGGGAAGCCACAGACACACCTGTGAAGGTAGACTCGGGGTCGGGTGTAGCCGTTGGGCAGGGCAGGGG
>PVJI01023976.1:0-22666 GCA_004026765.1 Micronycteris hirsuta
CTGCAAAGCACTTTCTCTGCCCTTCCATTCTAAATGAAATCTTTGCTGGATAGAGTATTCTTGGATGTAGGTCCTTGCCTTTCATGACTTGGAACACCTCTGTCCAGCCCCTTCTTGCCTGCAAGGTCTCCTTTGAGAAATCAGCTGACAGTCTTATGGGGATTCCTTTGTAGGTAACTGTCTCCTTTTCTCTGGCTGCCCCCAGGATCCTTTCCTTATTTTTGATCTTGGGTAATGTAATTATGATGTGTCTTGGTGTGTTCCTCTTTGGGTCCAACTTTTTTGGGACTCTCTGAGCTTCCTGGACTTCCCGAAAGTCTATTTCCTTCGCCAGCTTCGGGAAATTCTCCATCATTATGTGTTCAAATAATTTTTCAATTCCTTGGATTTCTTCTTCTCCTTCTGGCAGCCCTATGATCCATATATTGGGATGTTTACAGATGTCTTAGAGGTTTCTGAGCCCCTCCTCCATTTTTTGAATTCTTGTTGCTTCATTCTTTTCTGGTTGGATGTTTTTTTCTTTCTGCTGGTCCACTCTGTTGATTTGAGTCCCAGTTTCCTTATCTCTATTGGTTCCCTGCAGATCTCTCCTCATTTGTTCAAGCAATTTCATTAGTTTTTCGTCGAATTCTATTAGCATCCTTATTACAAGGGTTTTGAACTGTGCATCTGATAGGTTGGCTATCTCCTGGTCGGTTAGCTCTGGGGCTTTGATCTGTTCCTTTATTTGGGCCATTTCCCGCCCCCCTCGGTGAGCCTGTTACTGTAAGGGGGGCGGAGTCTTGGGGATCCCCTGTGCAGGGAAGTTCCCGGTAGTTGTGCTGGGACCAAAGCCTCTGGGGCGGGGCCTGAGCGCACAATGGCGCCTGCTCCGCTCTCCGCACCCACACCGCCTCCTGCAAGCAATTCGGGCCCCTCTGCGCTGGCTCCGGGGGGTCACTCCAAGGTCGCTGGACGGGCTGCACAGCTCCAATCCCCCGCGGGTCTCCCCAGCGAACTCTCCTGTGAGGCCGGGAGTTCCTCCTGCCACCGGCTCCCCCCCCACAGGTGCTCTCAATCTGCGCTGATGGGTTGCGCCCTGCTTTCTCTCCGGGTTTGTCTGCCCTTGAATGCGGACCTGCCCGGTCCATCAGTCTCGGCCCGCTGGGTCCGGATGAGCCGGGCGCAGACCGAGCTCAGTCGTCCCCGTCTGGGTGTGCTGCAGCCCGCGGGGACCGCCCCTCCAACCGCGGACCTGCCGTCTGCTCACCTGCTCCCCGCGGGGTCGCCGAGCGCTCTCCCTCCACCCTGCTCCTCCCGGCTCACCAGACTGGATGAATGTATCTTCCTTAATTCCTTGGTTGTTGGACTTCCTCTCAATACGATTTTCTGTCAGACCTGGCTGTTTTTGGATGTGTAGATTTCTGATTTTTTTCCTTGTTTGGTTGTGCGAGGAGGCACGGCGCGGTCACCTATGCCACCATCTTAGGAAGTCCTACGTTTTTTTCTATAGCCAGCAACGCTTTGAGGAATTTGATGTCCATGGGCTGGATTCTCAGAAGTGACATTCCTGGGATAAACGCGGATGTGCACAGTTTGCTTTTGAAGATGCTGCCAGGTCGCCCTGGCCAGGCTGAGGTGGCTTCCCCTCCCCCTCCCGAGGGCCCGAGCTGCGGAAACACTTCCCCCGACACGGGAGGCGGAGCTCAGAGTGTGGTGAAGCACCTTTTAATTTATGGCTGGTGCTTCTTCTCCTGCCCTGTGCCTCTCTTCGCTAATGGATCTTTAGTTTTCTCTTATCGATTTGGAAAGGCTCGCTCTATACAGCGGAAATTGGCCCTTTGTCCATTATATGTTTTACAAATTATTTTCAGTCTGTCCTTTATCTCATGGCTTTCTTTGTTCCTTGTAGCTGTTTTTTTTTCCCCTAATCTTTTGCCTGCAGAATGTTTTTACTTGCTATAGTGACACTTATCAGTATTTTCCTTTATGAGCTCTCAGTTTTATGTCATTGGAATGTTTATGTTTTAGGAAGACAAGAATAGCTCGTGTTACAGGAATAGGCCTTCCCTACCCCTGTATTATTGAACATAAAATAACTACACCGTGTTTTCTCATAGTCCTCTCACAGCCGAGCTTTTAAACTGCGATCTTCGGTCCAGCCACGCTCGGCCGGGAGCCAGCTGCACTTCGCAGCAAGTGACCAACTGACCGTCTGAACACTGTCCACTCAGTAACCCGTTTTCTCTCGTCAGCTTTGTACACCGACCCTCTTCAGCAAAAGAAAGCAAATGCCAATGCACAGTCCTGACCTTTGGGCCACTGTGACTGGGTCCAGTTTCGGTCTCAGCTCCCCTAAGCTGCCTCCGCCAGCACAGCGGCTCCCAGTGGTCACTGTTGAACCGAGCCCCCCTAAAGCTGTAGGGTGAACTCCTAGCCCCCGGCACCTGAGAAGGTTGCATCATCTGGAAATATGACCTTTGCAGACAGGACTAGTTGGGATGAGGTCGTACTGGAGTGGGGTGGAACCTAGTCCACGTTACCGTCGGGGGATGTGGAGACAGACTTGCGCTCCGGGAGGACGCCACATGAGGAAGAAGGCAGAGATGGGGGCGTGCAGCAGAAACCAGGGGACACTGCAGATTGCCAGCCAACCCTGGGAAGCCAGGGGAGAGGCCTGAACAGCTCCTCTCAGATGGAACCAACTGCTGGCCCCTTGACCTCAGACCTCCGGCCTCCAGATGGACCTCCGCTGTTTAAGCGGCCCAGTCCACGCACGTTGCTATGGCAGCCCTAGCAAACTAGCACGACCATTGGAGGGAAATATGATGACTTCTTATTCATGACTGGAGACCCGTCCGCTTGCCTGTGGAGAAGGTGCGATGCAGAGGACCTTTCTCTGCCAGTCATCCCCACGGTCACGGTCACGGTCACGGTGTCACAGCCATGGTCATGGTGCACTGCCAACCATCCGGGAAAGGCACATGCACTTGGTCCTGCTTCCAGCCGCCGCACAGTGTGGCGCCACAGGCTGCCAGCTCACTGCATCCCCTACCTCAGTGACGCTCCCTTCTCTGGGGCACCCCAGGTCCAGGCCACCATCCCCAAGTGAGGGGCAGCCCCCTTGCCAGCCACACTCAGCTCCCCACATCAGGACTCTGTCCACCTCACTTCCTGGTGGGAGTGGCTGGAGTTGGTCCAAAGGCTTCAGCTTAATCTTGTCTTCCTGCAAACAAACAAACCAACATGCTGAGCTAGGAAAACTGATGTTCTGACCCTTAAAGAGACAGTGCACCGAGGGGCCTCGTGGGGAACATAGCATAGAGAAGCCACTGGATGGAGGGAAGGGGGAAGTGGGAGAGGAGAGAGATGACCGTATAGGGAACCCTGAAGAAGGACTGAGTCAAAGCTGCTCTCTTTAAATGCTGTTTTTAAAACAGCAAGAATCCTGAAAATCCCTCTGAGAACAGAGGCACCTCCGCCACCACATCACCCAGCTGTCCCCAGGAACATGCTCGCAGGCTTCACTTCATCTTTTCCTGCAGATCTGGTTTTTCTGTGGGGCTTGCTGCACGCTTCTGGGTGCATGTTTGGTGATGTTCTGTAGCTGGTGCCTCCCTCCAGGAAGACACAGCTGGAGAAACTAGGATGCCAATCGGGGTGGCGATGTGATTCAGCAGACGTGCTTCCCCAGGAATGCTTCCCTAGCCAGACGCCAGGGATGGAGACCAGCCAGAGGGAGCTGGGGGGTGAACGCTGGAGCCCTGCCTCTGCTCCCCACCCCACCCCAGCCCTAGAAATGCACCGCCTTCCCCACAGGCTGCAGGGACAGATGAAACACTCTGGCACCAACCCACCTGTGGGTGGTTGATGGGTAGCCCCCAGAAAAGATATGTTCACATCCAGGACCACTGAGTGTGACCTTGCTGGGAAAAGGATCTTTGCAGATAATTAAGAGTTTCAAGATGAGACCACCCTGGATGACCCAGGTGACCTCTATCTCCTGTGACAAGTGTCCTTACAGGAGACGGAAGAGGAGATACAGAGGAAAATACCACATGAAGATGGAGGCAGAGACTGGAGTGATACAGCCACAAGCCAAGGAATGTCGGGAGCCACCGGAAGGTGGAAGGGGCAGGAAGGACCCTCTTCAAAGCCTTTGGAGGGAGCAGGGCCCTGCAGACACCGTGGCTTCAGACTTCTGACCCCCGATAGAGGAGAGACTAACTTTCTGCTGTCTGAAGCCACCAGGCTGTGGTCATTTAGAGATGGTCTAAACAAATAACACTGGTGGAGTGAATGATCCAATGGTCAGTAAAGCACCAGGCCCATGGCAGTCCCCGGCACGTGGCACCGCTGACCTCTTTCCCCTAATGAAGAAATGCAGCGGCAGGTGGCCGTCCCCTCCAGCGGTCAGCGGAGACAGGCACCGCACACCTGACCTCGGCCTGCACAGCAGCTCCATGGCAGGGAGTTAGCAGGCCTCGGCGGTTGCCCAGAGCCTTGACCTTCAGAAAGCTTGGTCTCAGTCACTCCCTCTCTCCCTTCTCTGCCTGTTGTGGCCAACTGACTTCACCAGTATAATTCACCAGCCACATATCCATTCACGGAGAGAAAGGCTTTTCCTTTAGGAATGAAAAGGCTTATGGAGAACCTGACTCGGTGCAGACAGCCCTAAGGAAGCAAGCGTTCTTGGCACCGGTCACAGCGAAGCCGACAGGGGCGTGCGTACCCGTCGGGGGCTCCTGATCAAATCATAGGTTTCTATTCGTCTCAGGACAGGCTGGATCCCGTGCAAAATTCACCAACAGGCACCTGTCCCTCTCTCCTCAGGCCAAAACCCACACAAGAATTACCCACAGAAGACAAAGAACAGGGCCCGCCAGGGAAGCATGGCGAGTTGTCAGATTACCAGCTGGCCATTTCTCGGTCCCCCCCCCCATCAGATCCCAGCACCTCCACCTGCACCTCCGGAAATTCCCTCCCCTCACAGAAGAGCTTCAGGTTGCTGACAACGAATGAAAACTGCCGGGAAAAATGAGGCCTAGGAACCTCGCTGGAGCGCTGGAGAGCTAAAGAAGCAGGCGACGTTCCGGCCCATGGCATGGCCGTTTCTGCCTGGGGCGTGGGGACCTCGGCTTTCCTCCTCGGTACCCAATGGTCAGATTCCTTCAGGTTAGTTCGAAATCTTGCCTTCAGCTCTGGGGTCATAGCTCCCTCCATAGCCAACGAGGCCCTCCACCCACAGTCCTCGACGGGACCTCTGCAGAAACACAGGGCTTCCAGCCAGCAGTGAGATGCCAGACTCGAGGGCCAGGAAAGCCCCACGAAGAAGCGTCATGAAGCTGGTGGCCACCAGGTCCTCAGCAGTGAGGATAACAGTCTGGGCTCTTCGGACAGAATGTGAAGACAGAGATGGAGGTGGGAGAGAGAGAGAGGGAGAGAGATTGAGTTATTGTAAGGAACTTGGCTCACACATTTACAGGGCCAAGAAGTCCCGAATCTGCAGTTGGCAAGCCAGAGACCCAGGAGAGCTGATAGTTTTAAGTTCCCATCTCAGTCCAATCCAAGGGCGAAAGCCCACGTCCCAGCTCAAAGGCAGGCAGGGGAGCAAGCGCTCTGGGGACGCATCGGGGACGGCACTCTTCCTCACTCAGTCCGCCGGTTCAAATATTACCCTTACCCAGAAACAGCCTTGGACTCACCCAGGGTGCCGTTCGACCGAACGCCTGGCCACCCCCGTGGCCCATCCAGTGAACCATCACTGCGTGGATGCCCCGGGTTTCAACGGTGGCCACATGCCGCCCAGAGTTGGCCGGCCAGCTGTTCCATGGCTCGGGCATTGAGTGTCCTTGGATGTTGGCACAGTCTCAAAACTTTGGTATGGGGGACAGGGGGTGACTCAGGCCAGAGGGTTCTGGCAAGCACGGGTCTGAGGAACAGCCCCTCCCAAAGACAGAAGTGGGGGTGCCCTGTGCACAGCTGCTGAACATGTGGGAACCTGAACGGTGTTGCCGTCACGCCAGCTGCCCTTCCCACGGGCACCCCTGAGACGCCCACAGCCAGCCAGCCAGCCAGAGGCTGGCCTGGGCCCGGGCTCCTCACTCTGCCCACCCCCACCAGTCTCCTAGGCTATGGGGAGAAGCTCTCCCTCGCCTTCACCCAGGTCACTCCCTCTTAAGCACGTGGCTCCCTCTGCTCCGTCTTACAGGGCTTGCTTCCTTAGGAATTTCTCTGAGTTGGAGTCTAAATAACCCTTTTTCCCTCCAAACGGGAAAACAGGAGTCGATAACAACGAATAAATCAGCTGCTGTTCATATGTAATCCTGACAAGTAGGTAAAGCAGGTCAAAAAGAGGGAACGGGATCTACAAATCAAGCTTTGTCTCAAAGGGGGAAAAAATGCCTAACTCACCGTATGCCATTTATATACATAAAAATACCTGCCTGCAGTCAAGTAGAATTTTAACAAAACCAGCACTGACTCAGGGCTCATGGGCACTCTCAGTAGATTCAAAAATGTGGTATGAGGGTTGATAGAGCTTTCTAAGGTTGCTATAGAGGATTCTTTCTATATATTAGAAAGAGCGTGACATAGTGAATCACTATAAAAGGGGCCACGAAAATTTCCTGAGATGAACTGGAGCTGGGCTTTGGGCATTCCCGGGACACAGGAGGTCCTCCCTTCCCCGGGGCGGGTCAAGTTCCTCACCTGCGCTCATGGGCCCGTGAACACCCACCTCTGCGCTGAGTTTGGAGCCGCAGGGCCCGCCACATGGTTATGGAGCGCACTGATCTCCACCCTCCTTTCACTCAGCACGAGCTCTGCTTCCTCCCCAGCCTTCGATTGCACCTGCGCCCAGATTCGAGCCATTCCCACGAGCAACCGTGCAAACTAACATGTATCCAGCCTTCCCGCATCCGGGCCCTGCTCTTTGTACTTCACAGGCATCAACTCGCCCAACCTTTACTGGCCTTCTGGGACGTAGACAACATTCTTATCACCCCAACTGCATGGGTGACAAGAGCCACGGGACATTTAATGACCGGTCCAAGGGCTCACATCTTCTGTATTCGTCATCCATTGTTACACAACTTAGTGGCTGAGAACAACAGACACGTGTCTTGTCGTAGGTCAGGAATCAGGAGCTGCTGAACTGGGCGGTCCTGGGTCACAATGGACCTAAGGTACCTGGACAGCAGCCTCCCCTGCCCCCAACTTCACTTCAGTGACCCGTGACTCAGTCCCCATAAACCACCCACTCGCTGCTCCTTGAGATAAATGCCGGTCCCATGGCCCTGCCTTTATCCTCCGAGGCTCTTCTGATAAGCTCCCTCCTCTTTGAGATCTCCCTGACCACCCCCAAGTTCGCCAGCAGCTTCTGTCCCATAGGACTTCTTGTACATACCGCTCTAACTGCACTTAACACGTCACATTGGGGACGTCTGGCCTCCATTAGAAGGATCCCTCTGTGAGAGTAAGGCCTGCGGGCTGGGCAGACAGCAGGCACTCCAAATGGATGGGCTGATGAGTACATGGACGGGCAGGCAGGAGGATGGGCGGTTGGCCGGATCAATGAATGAATGCATGGATGGGGGAGCAGGTGAACAGGCGGAGCATCAGCTGGGTGGATGGATGGATGGATGATGGTTGGATGAATGGTTCAGCGGATGGACAGGCAGACGGATGTGGCTGGGTGGATGAATAGTTGGGTGGGCTGGTATACGGGTAGGCGGGTGGATAGATGGATAGATGAAGACACACAGCTTCTGATCTCATGGAACTTTCAACAGCCAAATAAAAATAAGATTAACTATATAGTCTAGAGAAATTTACTAAGGAGAAATGTTACGGAAAATAGCCTAATCAGGATAAAACCCTATGAAAAACAAAGCACCGATGTTTAATACCACAACAACAGAAGGGAAGGAGGAAGAACGGAAGGGACAGGGAAGGGAAAAGGCACTGGTATTTTTGCAGCCCCAAGGATTAGGCTCTCTTGAGCAAAGGAGGGCTGTTTGGGATTGTTTTCATTGATTTTCCCCCAAAGGATTGGAAAGGAACTCTCTTGGCCAACTTGCTCTCTGGGTGGGACACAGCAGACTGCACATGCCCAGTGCACAGCAGGACGGGGTGGGCAGGAGCGGCTCTCCCAGCTCTGAGCCGTTGCCATGGAAAAGCCATTGTCTCTGAGCTGTGTTTACCAGAGCCCTCTCCCACCCCCCCTACGGCACCTCCACCGTCACCGGAGGGCTGGGTCCTGCAGTCACAGGCAGCGGTCCAAGGCCAGCAAGGCAGTGGGGACTGCCCACATCTTGGTGTCTGGGAGACGGGACTTGAACCAATTATGGGCTTCTGCCACCCAACAGTTAGAGCTCCCATGCACCATGTCAGCATGTCCCCACAGTCAGCTGGGACCAGAACCACAGTCACTCCTGTGGGGTCTCAGGTCATGGAGGGGATGCAGAGCCGCGTGAGCCCAGAAATCTCCCACAACACTGGCAGCAGGAACACTGCTCTCTCTCCCGGCTCCTCCGCCCTGGCACTGCTGGCACGGGGCGTCTCGGCAGTGGGGCTGTCCTGCGCATTGCAGGGTGTTCTGCAGCATCCCTGGCCTCCACGCCCACCCCCACCCCCAACCAAAAGTGTCTTCAGACATGGCCACTGTCCTCAGCAGGCAAAGTCGCCCCCCTGAGAACTGTTGCTCTGGAGGGACACCCACCTCTCTGCTTTCCCCTTATTTGTTCATTCAGCCCCTTCACCAGTGTGCCGGTGACCCAGGCAGACCCCAGCGGCCCAGCACCATTAACACATGTCCACGGCCCTGGTGCTCCCGCTGTGCCTTCCACAGGGCACTCTGTCTGCAGTCACGCTTCATTCCACGCAATGCACCCAGTGCCTGCTACGGGCTGGTATCAGGGCACAACGGTGAGCGAACCGCAGGGCCCGCCCTCGGGAACTGAGCGCCCACCCTGCCTCCTGACCACCTTCTCCCTGAGGTCACAGCACACACAGCTGACCCAGGACAGGGCCATCTCCTGGAGGAAGGTCCCTCAGCGGCTCCTCTCAGTGGCTGCCCCGGCCGTCAGTTCCCCCATCTGTGGACCCCACCAGCCTTGCTTCCTGCCCTCCAACCATGGGACCCCTGCCAGCGCTTGTCCAGTTTTCAGGTGTCCACGGCCCCTGTGGGGACGCAGCCTCCAACTTTGGAGGTCTGCTTTCTGCATGTCCACCCAGCGCCGGGGTTGCTGCTCCTGCTGGTCTGGGGACCACGCTGAGGGTGGACGGCCACACTCCAGGTGGAACAGCCGACAGATGCGCCAGCCCCCCACAGACATGGGGACTCAGCACATTCGCCCTAAAGATGACTCTGGCAATAGGAATTTGAGGATCGGGGTAACACAGCACCAGACTAGGGACAAACCTCAAAATCCTCTTTCCCCAGTGCAAAGATGTCTGCTCGCTGGTCTGAAATTGCTTCCAGGAGAAGCAAAGGCACCCATGACAGCTCCAGAGCTGGCCCATCCAGCTGCCCACTCCTGTCACGCAAGCTCTCCTCGCAGGTGGAGACTGTTCGCAGGCTGGGGCAGAGTGCAGGCACCCAGGGCCTAAAGGCAGCCTCCCCTCCCGAATCCAGGGTCTTGGGAAAGATCGAGGAGCTGCCCCTCGCAGAGATGCCAGGACCCCAGGGCCCGAGAGGCAGCCCGAAGCGCCTGGCTACAGTAGCTTCGCCGCAGGCGGCCCGCAATGACACCCCGCGGTGACCGCGGAGCTCCGGTGCAGCGCCGTCAGCAGTGGCCGGAAAGCAGCCAGGCGAGCGCGAGCGCCACCTCGTGGTGAAGCAGCCACACAGCCCGCCGAGCAGGCCAGTGGCTAAAACCAGTGCAGTCACTCGCTGGTCGCTTGCTGAAAAACAGCCCCCCACTTTATTCCTTCCTTTCTGAGGTGTAATCTGTGTGGTGTTTGTATCTGCGAAGTAGAGCCATCATCTCTGAAAGTCCAGATAAAAGGAAAGGACTCTGGGGATCTCCCTGACCATTAGTTCAAATGTTGACTGGGCGCCGACTATTGTCAGACACAGAACACAGTCCATCAGGGCTCGAGAGCTCAGTCCAAGGGACACATTTAGAAAGTGGCGCAAGGGGTGTCGACTGGGCCCAGGGCCACCTGCCTGAGCCCACCCAGTAGGCTGGCCCGGGGCTCTCTGGACCACATTAAGGGCCGGGGCTCTTGCTCTGAGAGCGGGGCTGGGAAGGGGTGGAGCAAGGTGTGATGAGGGGGGATGTGTGTTTAAAAGGATCACCTGGCTGACGTGTGGGCCAGGATGGTCTATGTCCAGGTTTGCCTGGAACGGAGGGGTTCCCCCGACATGGGGGACACTCAGTCTGAAACCTGGGACTGACCACGGGCAGCGTGGAGGCATGGGTCACCCCGCATGTGGATAGCAGGTGGCAGAGGGGGGCAGGTCGGTGCTGGGCAGGTCGGGTCGAAGGCAGGACAGGTGCCACGCATGTAGCCTGTGCCAGGGGCACAAACAGGGGTCAGTGCTTCTTCCTGGCCCCTGCTCCAGAGCAGCCTCCTTCTTCACTGTCCCCGGGGCCCCTGGCTGGAAGGGAGTAGCCAGCAGCAGTGGGAATGTGCTGCAATCACTGAAGGGAAACCGCAGCACAGAACTCACACCGTGAAAGCCAACGAGGAGCCCCTGCTCCCTCCCCTTCCCCCTTCATCCTGTCCTAAGACCTGCATTTCTGTGGTGCACCCAGCGTTTTAGGTATTTCGGGGTGGACCTTTTTCGGGTTCCCTGCACAACTCTATTGGCAGAAACAGAAGCGCTTTAGTGGTTTTACAAAAGGCTTCGAGTCACTGCCGGTCAGGGAGGCCTGGGAGAAGCCAGGAGTGCACAAGGTGACAACCCTGAGGAAGCGCCACCACAACTGTGACAGCCCCCAGGCTCGAGTACAAGCATGTCCGGGTGCTGGGTGAGCTGGAGGATGCTGGTCCACTTGAGTCCCGCTGCGGTGAGGACACTGAGGCCGGGCGCCCACCCCCTAGGCAGGTGCCTGCGGCAGTGGGCAGCCCAAGGCCCCTGCCCCTCTGGGTGGCTCTGCTTCCAGTCCTTTCTCTGCTCTTTCCTCCCTCTGTCCCTGCCTTTCTCTTCTTCAAGCTTCCCTCTCTCCATTCCCCTCTTCTCAGCCACATTCAGACCTACCTCTTCGCCCCAAAACTGTGCGTCGCATCATCAGCACTTGGGGTCACACAGCATGTGCCCCTGGTGCAAGGGGGTGGCCACCGCCCCCCACCCCACTTGAGACAAGGACCCCATTGCCAGTGAGGTTCCTGAGTTCGGGGCTCACCCTTTGAGACATCACATCTGTGACTTACGTGGTGCCGAGTTCACGGTCAGGGAGGCAACCTCACAGTCACACATTCTGCCTGCGGAACTGGGTCCTCCGCTCGTGCTGGACGCAAACAATACCAGGCACTGCCCAGAGAAACTCTCCTCTGAGCTCCAGCAGGGACTCAGAGCGGTGGCACAGTCACTTCCAACCAAGTTAAGCCCTCACAAACCCTGACGTGTCTGAGGCCAGGGAACTCCGTGGAAACTCATCTCATTTGAAAAAGCGGTTGGGGTATTTGCGGCTTGGCTTCCAGCTCATGCAAGCACAGAGCCCCAGTTACTCATTTGGGGAGCGAGAACAAGGTGTTTTGTGCTTGAAGTGTGGGCACCAGCATTTCTGGACAGATACTTAATGCTTTGGGGGCAGAACGGAACCAGGACCGGCCTGGGGACGGGAGGTCTCGATGAGCCTCAGGCTCTGCCACCAGCCAGGCAGACAGTCTGGGGCAAGCGATGCTGCCTCAGTTTCTCCATCTGTAACAGGAGGAGTGTGGGGGGAGGGGGCTCTAAAGCCCCTTCCAGCTCTGATCAGGCAGGATTCTGTGCCACAGAGAAGTTTTTGACCTCAGCATTGCTTCCCTTCCCATCTGCCCTGCCTCTGGGGTCCACGTTGCCTGGGGGTCCCTACAAATGAGCACAGTATTAGGGTACATTTCTCTTCCCATCCATTCTGCAGACAAGCAAAAAAGAATCTGTCACCACCACCCACTTCTGCGGGGCTTTGTACACCATCGGGAAGTCGCACACCAGCATCCCTTCTGCCTGCGTGCTGCACATTTTAGCAAATGAAAAGCTCTGCTCCAAGGATTGGCGCTGCAGATACTTAGGACCGATTTCAAGCAGCTGCGCCGCTGCAGAAACTCAACGGAGACCCGCCCGCGTGTGAAGGCATTTCCAGGAGCTCTTGGTTTCCTCATCCAAACTAAATTGCAATGTCACGCTTGTCCTCAGGGACCACACGCTCTGGCTCTTCGTTTAATTCGCTGTGCGTTCCTGCCATATGCTAGTGATGCTCTGATCCCACTTCCATTTTCCACTTAATCCCTACAACGAGTGGCTCGGTCATGCCACGGCTGCTGTGAAATCAGTTAACCAGGCCTGTGCTGTAGAGAGCTCTGCCCTCGGCCCCACCCGTCCACAGCAATTCGGCTCCCGGAGTAATGAAGTAACCTGTAAATATTTATAAGGACAGAGCCTCCTTTTAAGAGAAAACACCCAAGTCAGAAAAACGAGTCTCAAAACTAGAGTCAGTCCACTACCGCGGAGCAAGACGAACGTGGACGGCCACCAGCTCTGAGTTCAAATCCATACCCAGCACTTCACCAGCCGGCAGACCAACCACGGGAAAGACTCATCGGCCCCAGAGTGCACAGGGCTGTCTCCCCAGAAGCTGCTTTCCATGGTGCAGGGGCCTTGCCACCCAGGGGGTGGCCCAGAGGGTCACCTAGGAAAAACAGCCAAGTCCTTTAACTGTCTTTCTACCAGGACCAACAGGGCAAAAGTAGAGAATGATTTTCACCAAATGCAGAAAATCAGGGGTCCCCGGGTTCGTTATAGCCACCCTGACAGACCCCAGCCCTTGGGACAGATCTCTTTAAAGGAAGGGGACAAGAGCAACTGTGTCCTCACCAGCTTGGGCAGGCACCCCGCTGCTGCTTCCTGGGGACAGGGGGCAGGTCCCCCCATGTCAGAGGCACTTCCCCGCCCACCCCAGGGTCCGTGCGGCAGAGCAGGAGCACCCAGGGAGCCCCCAGGACACACAGCTCTCTCTCATCCCATCGCTTACCAACAAGCGGGGATCCCTGGGGCATGTGCGTTCACCCCGACAGGTACGCCCAGGTCCCCCCACAGCCCAACACGGTTGACTCTGAGACTCGAGGCTACGCAGGCCTTGGGAGCCGCATCAGGGCCATCTGCACAGGGAACTTCCAGGTCCAAGACAAGTGGGGACTGGTGGGGGTGCAGAGGGGGTGAGGGAAGCCCCCAGAGCCCTTGCTCTGTGGGGGAAGGTGGGGCGGGCAGCAGGGCAGGAGTGCCATCTGCCTCCTTAACCGCAGAAGCGCCTCTCACTGTTCCCCTGGAACTTCCAGCAGAGCAGGGCAGGGCTATCCCCAGTGCTCCCTGGGACTCCTCTCTGGGGCCCGAAGGGAACACAAGCACCATGACAACCCCCAGAGAAGGACCCAGCAGAGAGAGGTGACCCCATGCGGACATTGAGTCACACCGCCAGTGGTCACGAGGGGTCAGAAGGTGGCAGGTGCAAACCAGGCATGTGTCTTCTTGAAAGGAGCTAGCCAAGACCCCTGGACCGTGGACACACCCCGGAGGGACCCTGGGAGAGTAGAGGTGCTGGCCTCCAGGGGTGAGCTTGCTCCCTGAAATGCAGGGGTAAGACGAAGGGGCAGTGGGCAGGGCCGAGTCATGCAGGGAGGGTGCAGCCACACCACACTGAGCCCCCGTGCCACTTGCCGCTGTCCAGGATGCAGGCTGCCCCATCCACCCGCCAGCCCTGCCATAGTGGTGATCGGCAAAACCCCGATGTCCATGGGGTCCCGAGGGATCCCTACGTGCCGCAGGAACACTGAGAGAAACCAGGATGACTAAGGTGGTCAGGACGAAACAGCAGAAACCCCCCTCCCCCACCACACATTCAGAGGGCCTGGGCCCTGAGCAGGATGTCAGTCACGCGGAGCCCGCAGTAGTTAGGGGACCTAAGCAAGTGTGCCCCGCACCGCCCCCCCCACCCCACCGCGTTCTGGAAGTCCCCATCGGAATATCTGACTCTGAGCTGCTGCAGGCAGGACCAGCGTGGGGCCTCCTGGGCAGGTCCTTCCCGCCCCAACCCCAGACTCTGACTCTCTCTCCAGGCAGTTCCCTGCTGACTTTAAATATCCATTCAGATTTTAACTTTAATCATTGCATTGTTAGTTCCCGTTCTCTGTGGTTATTTATGCAGCCAGAAGTGCAAGCCTCAGTGGATTTATTTGCCCATCTCAATTTTCTAGTCACTTCACCATCAACATGCAGTTCTTTTACGAAAAACAGCCATGAAGTTATTTCATCGCCTTTGTGACTTCCTGTTTGCGCCTCACTCTGAGCCCGGATGCCCCGGCCATCACCTCATTCCCCCCAGCCCACCCCCAGCCCTCCCAGACCCGGACCAGGAGTGGGAAACGCAGGGGGCCAGTCTGAGACGGGAAGACGAGGCTGAGCAGCCCTGTCCGGCCCATTTCAGGGGGAAGCATCGAGAGGGTGGCGCTCAGTCTGGGGGTCAGGAGTGCGGGCCGCGTCCATCCCTCTGTCCCTGGCACCCAGTGTCTTCCTCCAGCCCAAGGAGGCCAGCACACGGCTGGGGGGACCCCCTGCAGTTTCAGTGCTCCTGGGCGTTCACCCACATGGGCCCCCTTCTCCCACTTCGCCTGTGTCCGGCACTGCACGAATGAAGCCAGGCATGAAGGAGAACTTCCCAGGGTACCTTTACCTTGATAGGTGGTCTGATCCATCAAAACAATGTGAATTAGCCCTGATCGATGTAGCTCAGGGGATTGAGTACGGGCTGCAAACCAAAGGGTTGCCAGTTCAATCCCCGATCAAGGCACAGGCCTTAGTTGCAGGCCAGGTCCCCAGCAGGGGGTGTGCGAGGGGCAACCACATATTGATGTTTCTCTCCCTCTTTCTCCTCCCCTTCCCCTCTAAAAATAAACAAAATCTTTTTTTTAAATACCGTTTTAAAAAATGTGAATTTTATTACATTTAACAACTGTATTAGTATAAAGATGAGTATGTTAACATTCTTCTTCCTAAAAGTGTATCGTTTACTTCTGATTTTAAAAGATATTAAAGTTTGTCATGGCCCTGGGAACTGGACCGCCCCCTCCGACGGGGAGGCAGCCCTCAAGGCAGGGCCAAGGGACTCCTCCGTGTCCTGAGAAGTTTTGTAAGAGATTTCAGGGGAAGGCACACCCATTGCATTCCCCGTGCTTTACGCCGAGCCTGTTCCTTCGTTCTCTCTGCAAAGCGGACGGGTGGGGTTTCCCTCATTCTGTCACTTCATACTTACAAGAAGCTGCTCCTGACTCCTGGCCGCCAGGCGCTCGCCCGGTGTTTCTGCGCACAACCAGGAAACGGCTCCTTATGTTTAAGGGGCCTTCAGAGCACTGCACTGCTGCGCAGTCCGATCTGCCGCCCCCAGGGCCGGGGAAAGAGAAACAGGGCGCATCCCCTTCAGCCTCCTGGGGGGCCACAGTCGTGGTCTGCGCAGCGCGGCGCTGGGAGGGTCACAGCGGCACATGGCCTCCAGCCACAGGGCGTTTGAGGTGTAGTTCCAGAAGCACACTCCGTCTGAGTGTATGACCGGAGTCCCATCCGGGAAGGACCCGGGCAAAGCAGTGGGAGGTTGGAGTCAAGACCTCAGGGCTCTCCCAGAGCAAAGAGTGCACAGGACACGAGCACAGGAGTGTGCACACGTGGGCACGTGCACCTGTGCCACAGGAATGTGCACACGTGGGTTTGTGTGCCCTGTGTGTTTGTGCATGGCCTGGCGGGACCCAGACCTCTCACGCAGCTCCCCAGAACCTCACGGGGAGGTCTGGAGTCTCTGCCACGGGCTCTCGTGCGTGTTACCACGTGTCCGCTCTACAGATGACACTCCCCTCATCCTGCCGCCTGCGCAGGTCACCGTGGGAAGAGCTGCAGGCTGCTGCCCCACCCAGCCCACCGAGGGCCCGTGGGGGTGGAGCGCCCCGCCTCGCGCACGCTAAAGCCTCTGCTCTTCTCCCCGCAGGGATGACGTGCCAAGCGCGGAGCTCCTACGTCACCAGTGAGATCCTGTGGGGCTACCGGTTCACGCCGGTCCTGACGCTGGAGGATGGGTTCTACGAAGTCGACTACAACAGCTTCCACGAGACCTATGAGACCAGCACGCCCGCCCTCAGTGCCAAAGAGCTGGCCGAGCTGGCCAGCAGGGCAGAGCTGCCCCTCAGCTGGTCTGTGTCCAGCAAACTCAACCAACATGCAGAACTGGAGACCGAAGAGGAAGAGAAGAACCCTGAGGAGCAAACGGAAAGGAACGGTGACGTGGCCAACCTAGAGAGCGAGTCCAAAGTGTAGCCCCCGTCGGGCCGCTCCCTCCCATCCCCCACAGCCTGTCCTTGTCTCTCATCCTCCCACTCTTCTGTCTATCCTCCTTCATGCTCTATTCACATTTCATTTTGGCATTATCAGAAAACAAATCTTCAAGGTGTAAAATATCTACCTGCCCTGTCTCAGCGACTCAGATTGACGAGGCAGACACAGAGGCGGCGAAGGTGCGTGGCGCCCGTCTCTGCCCGAAACGCCACCCCCTAGAGACTGAAGCCGCTCACCTGCCAGTGTGGTATCACAGCAGCTCCCTCAGAGGAGCGGGTCGCAGACTTGACCTGGGTCACACATGTCAGATCTCCAGTCCTCCCCATCCAGGCAGTGAGACACACAGCACAGACCCCGACGCGTCCCATCTCCAGGGCAAGGCGCTGCCCCGGGCAGCCGTTGTGGGGCAGGACCCAGGCGAGGCCCAGACAAAACACTGTACATATATCTGCCTTATGTGACTATTTTCTGTTGCAGTTAGTATAACGCCCAGCATGTACAAAAGTACTGTAGAAAACAACTTCTAAATACTGTACATAGGTAAATAATTAACATAGGTTTAGATCTATCACTTTAGGGATAAGATGTAAAAAAAAAAGAAAAAGAAAAACGATTCTTAATGTGCAGGAGGCATTTCTGTTCCGGTGTCTTTGTTTTCTGAATTTCTTTGGTCCCGCTGACTGCTGGCTCTTTAGTGCATGGCCTTCGTTCTGTGTCCCAGACTGGCCCCCGTTCGGGTACCTCGCTGTTCTCTCTCTGATCCCTTCATTGAATCTAATAAGCCATAGGTCTGGGGGACATGGGGAGGTCCAGCAGATGGCAAAACCCACCACCCATACACTGACATACTGTGAAATGTTTACAAACCGAGGTCTCTTTCTTAACCGTAACACGGGCCTCACTGACCAGCCTGGGGAAGAATTCCAAAGAGGGCATTCTCTGGCATGTCACCAGACGCTTTTCACATGAGCACTTGCCCCTTGTAGTGCCATAGTTAGGGAAACTCTTCTACAAAAGTATTGGTTCTTCGGCTGTTCCCCTCTGTGATCAGGAGGAACCGCAGACTATTACAACAGGACATGGCAAGTGAGCAGAGGATGGTTGGGTCGAAAGCCACACATCCATAAAGGCCTGCAGTGTCCTTGACCTCATCCACTTTGACTTTACCCGGCACTCTCCCTGACCCTGGGCTTATCCACCACTTCTTGCATTATTATTTATTCTTATTCTCATTCTTGTGTGGTTCTGAAATGACCAGAGTTCAACATTCAAAGATTAGTCCAACCATCTTGGTGACCGTCTAAGAAATCTCTCAAGAGTATGCCACAGGTTAGAAATCAAATCCAAAGTGTCTCTTAATCAGAACAAAACAAAACAAAAACTGCAGCCTTAATTCATTTTAATCTGCAAATGTAAATGTAGAGAGAGAAAGAGAAAGGAGAGAGAAGGAAGGAAGGACAGGGAGGGAGAGAGGGAGGGAGAGAAGGAGGGAGGTATTTTGTACTTAAAATCTAAACTTCAATGTTAAAAAATTTTCACATAGGAAAAAAGACAAGGAAGAGAATCTTAGACAAAGGGCAGGTGGAGATTTTGCACTGTAACAGATCATTCACGTTAATTTTACAATTTTAAACCGTTTGTTCCCTAACGCAGTCATGCATCATAAATACCCATTGACTGGATTCGAGTTCATCTTCAGCCCCTACAGCTGTGCTCAGTTTGAGGCTCTTCCCCACGGAGGCTGAAGAACTCAAACTAGCCGTCCCTCCCTGTTGACCTGCTGTCCCTGAGCAGATGGCCTAGGCCTTCACCGTGGTGCGGGGACCCGGTCTACAGAGAAGCGTGTCACGGCAATGAGGAAAGTGGCCCCTCCACCTGACGGGGGGTCTCTCCTCTCCCATTTCCAAGACGCTGCATCAGGACAGCTGCCGCCGGCCCGGCACGGGCAGCCCTCCCCCATCTGCCAGCCTTTCCCTCTCTGCATTGAGCGTCTGTTGAATCACTTCTTCATCCCACACTCTGAGGAGGGGGTCGCAGTCAAAGAGGAGGAGGGAGCCCCTTATGCTCCCTGCCAGGCTGTGGGGAGGGACTGTGGCCTTACCTCCGTGTGGCCTTACCACGGCGCTCTTGGCCCCAGGGCGCGGACCCGGCGGCATCGCCAGAGTCGCAGGGCTTGGCGTGGTAGCACAAAGCGAAATCAAGCAGCGGGTGCAAAAGGTCTGCTAATTTAGCTCTTGGAGACTCACTGGGCCTTTTCGACCTGCGGCGAAGGCTTCCAGAACTGCGCACACGCTGCTGTCCGCGGGAGCTGCAGTTCGGGCCGTTAGCACAAACAGCTGAACGAGGAGCCTTGACAACCTTCCGGTCGCACACACAGGGGTCCTGTGTCTGCCGTGGGCACCTGGGGCCAGGCCCTCCCCTCCCCCACTGTCTTTGGTGTTGATGTAGGTGGACAGAACATGAACCAAATCTCGTTTTTGTAATGTGAGCCTCTGAATCTCTAAACGAGGATGTTCCAGAAGAACCTTTTACTAGAATGTCCCGATCAAACGTCTATTTTTCTACAATTATTGGTAACACGGTTTAACGGTGTATTTTGTGTCAGCTGTTAACATTTGGAATGGGAAGCAGCTCCTTAAGATTGAATTTTCTAAGCAGAAAGTATTGAATGGCATTTTTCATTAAGTCAGTTCAACAAGGATGAGCCCCACAATTTCCAGTCCCCATATTCCACTTCCGGTCCCCATTCACTCCCTTTGTTAGCAGACCGAGTGCTATCAAAATAAACAAGCCCATTTTAATGCAACAGTACCCATAATGACCGAGGATCACTCTCATCTCATACCCTGGTCTGTTCCTCTTTTCCATACAACCATGGCGGATGCACAAGATACGCACTTTGAACTGAAGGGTTACGGTTTGCTTCAGGTGACCCCAATCTGGAGAAAAGGGCGGATTCAGCTCGAAGCATAGACCCCAAGGGCAGCTGAGACCCTCAGTCTCCCACTTCCACCCACCCAACATTCTCTCCAACTGGAACAGCACCTGTTCACTTATAGTCCACTTTATGAAACTAATACAATTGTTTATGTCTTCTGCTGTCCCCTGGGTGAGTGACACATCTGCAGTAATGGGAGGTCATCGCTTTGCTATCCCTTGGAAACAAGGCATTCCAGCCCGGCCAGTGCAGCGTACAGCCGCTCCGCGTCCACGGGAAGCAGCTCTGTGCCCACCCCCTTCCTCCGTCGGTCCCTCTCCTACGCTCTTTCCCTCGTCCTCCAGTTCCAGATCAATCCACTTAGTTCAGTAACGTATGTTCCCTCACAGAAGTCCACCCGTCTCTAAAAATGTCAACCTATTTCTTAAGCACAATTTTCTCTTCCAGGTTTAACCAAACTAGGGCTCTAAAATGTCTGTTTCATTACATTCTAATTAAAAAATTATTTCTGACCTAATGGAAAGCCTAAATGTTGAAGTCTCCAAAGCAATGTCCTGACACTTCCCTCCCTCCGTTTCCTTACATCTCAGGTTTCTTGTTTTTTCCCCTGTGCTTCTGTATTTACATTTAAGCAGGGACCTTAGGGGTGCTCAGAAACTGTCTCTAAAGGTGGGAGCTGTTAGAGAAAAAGACTATAAAAATACTATTAGAAAACTACTTGAACTCACCGATAGAATGTGAAATCATTTGATTAGCTGAGTGGTTTGAGGTTTTGTAGAAATTTTAAATATTTGTAGTCCTTTTCAAGACAGCTTGCCATTCTATTTTCCAGTCTTTCTTTCCTTGACTCGGGTGATACTCTGTGTGATTCAGAGCAGCCGGAAGGGTAGTTGAAAGTTGAATGTCCTACGTGCACAATAAACATTATCTTCCACCAGTTCCTTTCAGGGGATGGCCATAAAGTCAAAAATGTAGGCAGCACACACACCATAGATGACTCACTGATAATAATATTATCTTGTTTCTAGATTTTATGGCCAAGCTATATTTAAGGCAACCTTACCCTTTAACTTAAAATGGAGTAAAACACACCTCTTCCTGAGACTTCTGCCCCCTAGAGTCTTGGAGAGCTTCGGATGCAGCTTGTCCCCTGCCAGTTGGAACTCCCTCGGGCTGCTATGAGGTGTCGACAAAGCACAGTAGGTACGACAGCAACAGAACAATATCCAGCCCCACTGTGTGCGGAGTCTGAAGCACTCGGAGCACTGGTTCGAATTATTTCATTGAAATCTAATCTGCCAGGAGAGCCTGAGAATTAGAATTTCCATTTTATAAATGGAAATGGAGGGTCTGGGCAGATTGGGCAACTGCCCCACGGTTCCCAGGCCCGAGTGCACACCAGGTGTGGACGCGGACGCTTCGGGCTCCTTTGACTACAAAAGGGTCGTCGGCAAAGCAAATCCGCTCACAAAACCTGGCCCACTGCCTGCGTTGGGAACCCCTGCCAGCTAGGAATGATTTTACATTTTTTAATTTGGGGGGGAGGGGGTGGAAATAAAACAAAAGGAGAATATTTTGTGACATGTGAAAATTATATGAAATTCCAAATTCGGTGTCCATAAATAAAGTTTTATTGGAACGTGGGCACACCTATTCGTTGTTATTGATTACACACGACTCGGGGGGAAGGCTGTGAAAAGGAAGCCTTGAGACCATAGAGCCAGAGGCGGAAATAGTTACCATCCGGTCCTCTAGAAGGAAAGCTTGCTGACCCCCGTACGGGACTGTTACACACCATTGGGACCATTAAGTACTATTCATTGTAAAGTATCACGCCTTAGTACTAAGAGATTCCTGGACAGCTCAGAACAATGCTGTTCTTTGCCAGTGTGCATCTACTACAGTCACTCACAGGTCTGTCCGAAGACAAAAACGACACATCTCCTAGTAAGAGAGACACAGGGCCCTGAGCGTCCCGTCACATGGTCAGGTCTCAGAGACAGACTTCTCCCTTTTCAGAACCATCGCCCTGGAGTGGTGGACAGAGGGGACAGCCTGCCAGGGATCGGGCCAGCTCAGAACATGATGTAAAAGGACTCATCACTGAGCAGTAAAGCAATGGGCGTTCCCAGACCATGAGCTTCGCTGGCACCCACACTGGCACTTACCCGGTCACTGGGCCACCACACGCTGCTCAGAGGGACTTGCAGTGGCATGTCCACCCAGCTCCCCTCCTGCATAAGCCTTCTCTCTCCCGCTCTCTGGCCGTAGGGCCGAACAGTGTCCTGAGCTGTCTCCGCTAACCTGCAGGCATTCAACGTGCCGAGATGAACCCTGAGCTACGTTCGGGATTAATCGTGCTAGTTCTGGCTCCCTCCGGTAGCTCAGTTAGAGGTTTAACATGCAAATAAAGAATCAAATGCTTCTCTTGGAAAACCAGCAGGTTCTTTGAAAAGAACTGAGAGAGAAACAAGAGTAGTAAAGGATGATTATCGGGTTGTCTGCTGCTTGCTGAAGCTGAAGCAGAAAGGACTGGTAATTGCAGAAATGTTGGTTGGGAGAAACCCAGACAACGGGTTCTGCGGACAGAGTGATGTTGTACTGCTGCCCACAGGTAAAGACGGAAATGGAGACGGCTTGGTCCCGTGTCTAAAACTAAGCAGGTAATGAGACCTGCCACGGGGGCACTCAACAACCTGGCAACAGCATGGGACACTGTCATAACCAAGTGGGAGGGGGAAATCTCAAACTCCAACACCATAAAACTTAACTGCGGGCAAAAGGAGTCAACCTCTCACGTGGCCTCATTGCCTCGGTAAAAGAAAGCTTCCCACACCCACCTGACTCACACAGGAGCGCTCTGGGGAAGGGGCAGCAGAACACTTAAAGACACAAAAGATTAATTCACTGTGGTCCTCAACATGACTAGTGATGGAGACTTATCACCAATGAAAACGGGACTTACAAACTTACTTTTAGACGCCACTGGCCCTGCCCTGTAGGATCCTAATGTGCTCTGTGGCTGGCCAGAGAGGTGTGATCACATAGGCAACAAATCTTGATTTCAGAGAACGAAATGTTCCTCCTGACAAATGAAACTGGCCTTGGCACTGACCATGGATACTGTGATATCAACCAGCCGATCTTTATAAGCGTATAAAGGGCAGCACGTTTTTCTCAGCCCATGTAAATGGCAGGCACTAGTGACATAAATGTGTAATTCA
>PVJI01023977.1:0-22715 GCA_004026765.1 Micronycteris hirsuta
ATTTGTCTGTTTAAAATTTAAGAAAAATAATTCAGTATACATTTTATAGTAAATCACAAAAAGTTTCATTGAAAAAAAATATGTAAAACTAAAGTTATCCTAATTTTACTGAATGTTGCCATTTACACAAAACATTAGCAAAAATGGCCCGCGCCAACTGTTAGTTTGCGATAAAAGCTCCCCGCATACAATGTTAATATGTAAAGTCTGATGTTTCCTTATTAATGTCTATCTTTTTGACATTGTAGTTCAGGCACTATTCTAACCTCTGTGAGTGAAACATTTTATAAGACAGACCAGTCCATAATCTCATGGAATTTATATTATAGTTTATAAGGGAAGGAGCCATATTTGTCATGTGCACTACCTTATTCCCAGTGCAGAGCATGGTGCCTGTACTCAATAAATATTTGTGGAGCAGATGAGTGAAGGGAACCAAGGGAAAATGTTAGTGTAGCCAAAACTCATTGACTAACTCACTCATCACTTTTTCTCTTTCCTTCTTTTTATTATTTTTCCTAAATATTTGCTATCAACTCTGATGAGTGTCTCAAGTGCCTACATACTGTGTGGATGTATATAGGATTCAGGATCCTGAACTCCAGATAAGCAGTGTCACATAGGTGTATTCTAAAGCAGATAGAGAACCACACTACCTCCACAGGAAGACAGATTACATAAACATCCCAGGGCAGGTTCAAGATGTTTCTCAAAGAAAGAGTGAATCTATTAATGTGCTTGAACTGGCATAATTTTGAGGTTAAAGTATTTTTCAGTTACAGTTTATATTCAATATTATTTTGCATTAGTTTCACAGGTAGAACATAGTGGTTAGACCATCATATGCTTTACAAAATATTCCCCCTTATATTCTTAGTATTCACCTGACACCATACACAGTTATTACAATATTATTAACTACACTCCCTATGTTGTTCTTTATATCCCATGGTATAATTTAGAGATTTAGAGGTTTGTTTCATAAAGCCTGGGCAATTGAAATTTGGACCAGAAAAAACTTACCGGACAATCCTAAACAAGCCTGATATTGAGTAGCATAGCATTCTCATGGGTCTTCCAATATTTTAGTTGCCCAACTGATTAAATATCTAAACTAAGGATTACTGCACTTAAAAGTGTCAGGTGGAAAGCTTGGAGAAGATGGTGGAAGAGTGAATGGACGTCATACTCACCTCCTCCCAGGGTCGATCTGGAATTACAACTCAATTGTGGAGAAACCACCTGGAACAAACAACTGAACAATAGCAACAGACAAGCCATATAACCTCTGACAGATAGAAAAATCAGCTTCGGCACAATCTATCTGATACAGAGTCTAGTAGAGACTTGAGAGGGCTGGCTGGGTACCCACAGGTGGCAGTGCAGGAGGGATAATTAAGCAGCTGAGAAGAATGGTGTCTAAACCCTAAGCTAGGATTCCCAGCCTAGAGCACCAGAGCCCCAAAAGTACACAGATCACTAGCAGCAAAAAGTGGCAGGGATGCAGAGACAGACGGATGGAGATGCAAGAGTTGTTTAAAGGGCCAACACAAATTTTCATTTGCAGCAACTTACCCTGGGGTCTGGCAAAGGTGAGGGCAGAGTTGGCTGGGGATGCCTGAGGAGAGACTAAGGGATGAAGCTCTGGGGACAGAAATGAGAGAATAGACACCAGGATCTCAGGGCTTACTCATTCCCCATATGGCAGCAGCCATGGTGCTCAGGCAGACCACTCCCCTCTGAGCAGCAGCAGCCTGAGGGGAAACAATAGCCCCCACCACAGGAGGGATTTGGTCTTGCTGTGTGTGCTTAAATCTGACTGCTGAGTGCAGAGTAACTAGATTAACAACTGAAGGAGAGCCAAGGACAGCAGATCACTGGACATATGGAACAGGCTGCCTAAGGTCAGATGGGGTCAACATCTGACATCACCTGAAGGAGAGCCAAGGACAGCAGATCACTGGACATGTGGGACAGGCTGCCTAATGTCAGATGGGGTCAACATCTGACATCACCACAGGCAGATCCAGAAAGAAAAAAACAGTGGTAAATACAAGAGGTTACTGAGATGAAATCCACTGTGGTCTTCTCCATGATCTGCGATATTTTTTTTCCATCATTGCTTTTTAACATTCATTTCTTGTCCAGCAAGTTTGTACATATGAAATCACTAGGTTTTATACTATAGTGTATTTCAATTCACATATTTTGCCCCTCTACCCTCTTAGCTCATTTTACCTTCCTCTTTCCTTGCATTATTTTAATTTCAAATTTTGTTTTCTCTCTTGCTACAACTTGTTTCTGTTCTGCAGTCTTACTATTTCTCCCCCGTCCAGACACACAAAACCAATTTTCTTGTCAAGGGTCATCTCACATTCTTTTACCTGCTCTAAAAATGCTTGTGCTATCTCTCCACCTTTAACAGTCTTTGCTAGCTGGTTGTGGGTGGGGTGGTTGCTGTTGTATTGTTTTATCAATTTTATCTCTAGAGCCTCACTAATTCTGTATTTCAAATATCAAATTTTACTGTTCCCCTCTTCTACTCTTATTTTCACCTGAAATTTTAATTTTGCTGTCTTAGCCGATTTTTTTTCTCGTTTGCCTTTCTTCTGCTTCTCTTTCATCCTGTCTTTTTCTTTTTCTTTAATCGCCTTTTTTCTTTTTTCCTACATCCCAAATTTGACTTTTTCCCTGGTTTAGCCTGGTTTTTGTTCCTCATTCTTAGTATTCCCCCTCTCTCTATCATTTCAAAATCACATCCCATTTCTCTAAATATCTCTTAGACTTTTCTTTGTTTCTTTTTTCCCCTCTTATTCCCATACAACCTATGTTAATTTTAGCTTATTTGTTGTTGATAATATTGTAGTGGATCTTTCTCTCCAATCTGGCTCCCAAATTTTTATTAATTACTTACTATTTTTCCTTCCTTTTTCTTTCTATCACTTTATTTTATTTTATATTATTTTAATTTCTGTTTAAACCTAATACTACATGCTTCTCTTCTCATACTCCTTTCCACATTCTTCATTCCCTTTTTTATTCATGATGTAATTTTTACCTTCTCTCTTCCCATTGCTCCAATTCCCAACACATATCAGTGCTCGTCCCTCTACCCTCTCAAAATCACTTTTCATTCAGTAGGTCATCTCGTGTCTGCTCTCCTTTCTTAAAATAGTCTTAATCTTGTTACACCCTTATTCATATTGGCTCATTTACTGTTGATAGTGGGATTTTGGGGGGGAGTTATTTTTCAGGGTGAGGGTTTTTTCCTAGGCTTTGTGGTTTTGTTCTGGCAGCACCTGCACAACAGCACAAAAGATGTGGTGGGTGGAGTGACCCTCAGTCAACCAACTGGAGGGAAGGACACACCAAAGAAGGACCCAACAACAATCAAAACCCAATCACATTCAGTGAACCAGCATAAAGAGCATCCCAAGAGCATCAAGTTCAGGAGACCAAGGAGACTGCACCACTGAATCTTACAAGCCTCCTACCATAGAATTTCACACCACAAGTCAGGAAGTCAAAACAGATCAATTTAAGAAGCAGAAGCAAACAAGAAGAGTCTTACAAATAATGGGAAGACAAAGAAACAACCCCCAACTGAAAGGAAAGGAGGAATCCTCAGAAAGAATGCTAAATGAAATAGAGGCAAGTCAACTATCAGACACTGAGTTCAAAATAATGGTTATAAAAAAGTTCAATGAGCTCAGTGAGAATTACCAAAAAGTACAGGGAAGCTATGAAGAACTTACTGTGAACTATATTAGCATAAAAAAGGACATAGAAACAATTGACCAGGGCCAAGAGAAAATGAAGAATACAATTTCTGAATTGAAGAACACAGTAGAAGGAATCAAAAGCAGGCTAAATGAAACAGAGGATTGAATCAGTGAGCTGGAGGACATGGTAAAAAAAAAAAACTCCCAGAAAGAGCAAGAAAAGGAAAAAAGACTCAAAAAGAATGAAGGGGGTTAAGGGAAATATAGGAGAACATGAAATGGAATAATATCCATATAATAGGGATACCAGAAGGAGAAGAAGAGCAAGGAATAGAAAACCTGTTTGAAAAAGTAATGATGAAAAACTTCCCTAATTTGATGAGAGAAAAAGCCACTCAAGTCCAGGAAGCAGAGAGGGTCCCAATCAAGAGGAACCCAAAGAGACCCACTGCAAGACACATCATAATTAAAATGGCAAAATTCAAAGACAAAGAGAGAATCTTAAAGACAGCAAGGGAGAAACAAGAAGTAACATACAAGGGAGACCCAATAAGGCTAGCAGCTGGCTTCTCAACAAAAATATTACAAGCCAGAAGAGAATGGCAAGAAATATTCCAAGTAATGAAAAGCAAAGACCTGCAACCAAGACTACTCTATCTAGCAAGGCTCTCAATTAAAATGGAAAGTGAAAAAAGGAACTTCCCAGATGAAAGAAGGCTATAGAGTTCATAGAATACACCTTCACTAAAAGAGCATTGCAAGATATGTTAAAGAGACTGCTTCAAGAAGAGGAAGAAAAACAGTGAGAGAGAGGGGAACACAAGTACAAAGGGAGTAAAATGGCAATGAATAAGTACCTATCAATAATAACCTTAAATGTGAATGGATTAAATGCTCCAATTAAAAGACATAGGGTAGCGGAATGGATAAGAAAACATGACCCACACATATGCTGTTCTAAGGTAGGTCTTTTGTTTTAAGAGACCCACCTTAGAACAAAAGATCTATACACACTGAAAGTGAAAGGGTTTGAAAAAAAAATTCTAAGCAAATGGACAGAAAAAAAAGCCAAGGTAGCAATATTTATATCTGACAAAATAGACTTCAAAACAAAAGCCATAAATAGAGACACAGAAGGACACTTCATAATACTCAAAGGAAGAATTCATCAAGAAGACATAAATATTGTAAACATATATGCACCCAACATAGAAGCCCCAAATATATAAGGAAATTTTGGAGGACTTCAAAAAAGGTATAGACAGTAACACAATTATAGTAGGGGATTTTAACACCCCACTGTCAACAATGGATAGATCATCCAAACAAAATATCAACAAGGATATTATGAAACTGAATGATGCATTAGATCAAATGGACTTAACTGATATATATAGAACCTTTCATCCCAAAGAAGCAAAATACACATTCTTTTCAAATGCATAGGGAACATTTTCAAAGATAGACTACATGATAGAGCAAATCAAGCCTCAACAAATTCAAAAAAATTGAAATCATATCAAGCATTTTCTCAGACCACAAGGGCTTGAAACTAGAAACCAATCTCAAGGAATATATTAAAAAATATTCAAACTCATGGAAACTGAATAGCATGCTATTAAACAATGAATCGGTTAATAATGATATCAAGGAAGAAATAAAAAATTTCTGGAAACAAGTGAAAATGAACACACAAGAGTCCAAAACCGATGGGACACAGCAAAGGCAGTCCTGATAGGGAAGTTCATAGCAATACAGGTCTACCTAAAAAAATAGAAACATTTCAAATAAACAACCTAATCCTACAGCTACAAGAATTGGAGGAACAACAACAAAGAAAGCCCAGAGCAAGTAGAAAGAAGGACATATCCAAGATAAGAGCAGAATTAAATGACGTAGAGACTAAAAGAACAATTCAAAGGATCAATAAATCCAGGAACTGGTTCTTTGAAAAGATAAACAAAATTGACAAGCCTTTAACCAGATTCATCAAGAAAAAAAGAGAGAGGAACCAAATAAATAAAATCAGAAATGAAAGAGGAGAAATTACAACTGAAACCACAGAAATACAAAGGGTTGTAAGAAACTCTATGAAAGAGCAAGAAAAGGAACTATATGGTCAGAAATTTGAAAACCAGGGTGAAATGGACAAATTTCTAGAGAAATATAATCTTTCAAAATTGAACCAAGAGGAAGCAGAAAGCCTAAACAGACCAATAATAGCTGGTGAAATTGAAGCAGTAATAAAAAAACTCTTGGCACACAAAAGCCCTGGACTGGATGGTTTCACAGGAGAATTTTACAAAACATTTAAGGAAGAGCTAACACCTATACTTCTCAGACTATTTAAAAAAAAATCCAAGAAGAGGAAAGACTACCAAACTCTTTTTACGAGGCCAGCGTCATCCCAATTCCAAAACCAGACAAAGACATGACAAAGAAAGAAAACTACGGGCCAATATCGCTGATGAACACAGACACTAAAATCCTCAACGAAGTGCTGGCAAACCACATCCACCAATACATCAAAAAGACCATACACCGTGATCAAGTGGGATTCATCCCAGGGATGCAAGGATGGTATAATATTCACAAATCAATAAATGTGATACATCACTGAAACAAAAGAAAAGACAAAAGTCACATGATCATATCAATAGATGTGGAAAAAGCATTTGATAAGGTACAGCACTTTTATGATAAAAATACTCAGCAAAGTGTAAGTAGAGGGAGCATACCTCAACATAATAAAGGCAATATATGAAAAACCTACAAGCAACATCATACTCAACAAAAACTAAAAGCTTTCCCATTAAGATCAGGAGCAAGACAAGGATGTCCACTTTCACCACTTATATTCAACATAGTATTGGAAGTCCTAGCCACAGCAATCAGAGAAGAAGAAAAAAATAAAAGGCATACAAATTGGAAAGGAGGAAGTAAAACTGTCATTGTTTGCAGATGATATGATAGTGTACATAGAAAACTCTATAGACCCCATCAAAAAACTACTTGACTTAATAAGGGAATTTGGCAAAAAGTGAGATACAAAGTCAATATTCAGAAATCAAAGGCATTTTGGTACACTGACAATGAAATATCAGAAACAGAAATGAGGAAAAATAACCCATTTGCTATAGCAACAAGAAAAATAAAGTACCTAGGAATAAACTTAACTAAGGAGGTAAGAGACCTGTATTCAGAAATACACAACACTGAACCAAGAAATTAAGGAAGACACAAATAAATGGAAGCATATACCATGTTCATGGATTGGAAGAAGTAACATCATCAAAATGTCCATACTATCCAAAGCCATCCCCAGGGACAGATGCTTTAATTTCCTTTTCCCCTTTGAAAACGACTGGCTTCTCAAGCTTTGATATGTCCTAATATTCCATCCATACCCACAAATGGTCAGATTGGTAGTTATTTCCCAACTTGAATGAGTCATCCCTCCTCTGAAATTTTCACTTGCCTCTACTGTAGCTCAACCACACAGCATTGTGACAATTTGTTTATGCATCTATATCTCACACCAGATTGAGTTATTTGGGTTCAGGCACTCGTCTCATACTCGCACTATCCACCAGAGTAACTGTCAATACTATCTCCAGAGACTGTAAGGCCAGGAGTTTAATAAATGTTAAATAAAAACAGAAAGACATGTGCAGATATCAAAGAAACAGCACTTAAATATCATATGTACTTACAACATAATTGAAGGATGTATCAGCAAGCACTGCAAACTGACGAAACAAGGTGTGCCTGGTAAACATCTCATTCTTAAGGGCATGAAAGCTGAAATAAAAGCAATAATGAAATTTGAATGTTATAGAAATCATAGGACAGAGCAAATCAGGATGATGCTCATATAGTTAAGAACTAGAATTTTCAGTGTAAGAGAAAAAACACGTAAGCATTTTAAAATATGAATATGAACTTGTTTCTTCTTTCATTTTTAAAATTACATATTTTTTCAGCCCTGAAAGGCACAGGAGCAATGGCAACATGGTATCAATGAACACTTCGAGGGCTGAGACTGTGGTTTAAAGACATTTCTCCATGAAATGAACCAGAACATCTTTCAGAAATGGCTGTTTCTAGAACTACAGCAATAAATGTATAAGATGAGCCTGGGACATTCTATTGTTAAGGGAGTCATCAAAGATTATGTCAAAAGTACACTATTCAATTTTAAAGGGCTCCAATTAACTTTAAGATTGGAGAAATTAAGCATCAAAAACAATGATTACAATATATCAAAGCACAACAAATATATGAAAAATTTGGGAAATTCTCAGTCTATCTATATTGCAAATAATGCTAAAATTAGGAGATTCACTCTCAGGAAAGCATGTTCTGCAGAGAAAGCCAAGAGTATGCTGGACAACCTTTGTCTAGCAAGTAGGAAGAAACTAAACCATCACAGCATTCAATCACACAGGCGGCTCTAAGAAGAAATTAGATGTATGTTTCATGGATCAAAACCATAATGAGGTAGCACTACATAGCTACGAGGGTGACTGAAACCAAAAAGCTGATAGTTTCCTGCTCACCAGGCTGTCTGATGGTGCCTCAGTGAACTTTTCCACCTTTCATGGGCCACAGGTATACCTGCCAGAGGTCTGAATCTCAGCCTTTTGGGGAGAACACTTTTCCTCAGCCCTAGAGGTAGAAGCTGCTTCATACATTATGTTACTCCTCTTTTCCTGAAGTTCTCTGTACTTCCTTTAGTAGTTAACCATCTTTTATTAGTTAATACTTCTTTTTTAAAAATATTTTATTGATTATGCTATTAAATTTGTCCCAATTTTCCCCTTTTGTCCCCCTCCACCAAGCACCCCACATTCCCTCTGGCAACACTTCCCCTTAGTTCATGTCCATGGGTCATGCATAGGTTCTTTGGCTACTCTGTTTCCTATACTGTACTTTACATCCCCGTGGCTATTCTATCTATTTGTACTTCATTGCCTCACCCCTTCACCCATTCACCCATAACTCCCTCTCATCTGGAAACAGTCAGATGAGAACAATCTGTGCTCTCCGTATACATGATTCTGTCTGTTTTTGTTTGCTTAGTTTTTAAAAAAAATTCAGTTGATACATATGTATTTATTGCCATTTTACTTTTCATTGTTTGATCTTCTTTTTCTTAAATAAATCTCTTCAACATTTCATGTAATAGTGGTTTGGTGATGATGAACTTCTTTAGTTTTTCTTGTCTGGGAAACCCTTTATCTGCCTTTTAATTCTAAGTGATAGCTTTGATGGATAGAGCAATCTTGGCTGTAGGTCCCTGCTTTTCATTACATTGAATATTTCTTGCCAATCCCTTTTAGTCTGTAAAGTTTCTTTTGAGAAATCAGCTGACTGTCTTATGGGGACTCCTTTCTAGGTAATTGTCTGTTTTTCTATTGCTGCTTTTAAGATTCTCTCTTTATCTTTAACCTTGGCATTTTAATTATGATGTGTGTTAGTGTGGTCCTCTTTGGGTTCATCTTGTTTGTAAATATCTGTGATACCTGGACTTGTATGTCTATTTCTTTCACCAAATTAGGGAAGTTTTCTTTCATTATTTTTTCAAATAAGTTTTCAGTTTCTTAAGCTTTACCTTCTCCTTCTGGCATCCCTATGATTCAAAAGTTGATATGTTTGAAGTTGTCCCAGATGTTCCTCACAATATCCTTGTTTCTTTCGGTTCTTTTTTCTTCTTGTTGTACTGATTGAATGTTTTTTTTTTTCTTCCTTATCTTTCAAATCGTTGATTTAATTCTTGGGTTCATCCACTCCTTGTTGATTCCCTGTCACTTTTTCTTTATTGCACTTCTTCATTTCTGCCTGAGTTTTTTTTATGATGTTAAACTACACAATGAGTTCTTGGAGCATCCTAGCAACCAGTGTTTTGATTCATCAGATTGGTTGCTTATCTCCATTTTCATTCTTTTTCTACAGTTTTGTTCTTTTCTTTCATTTTGGCCATATCTCTTTGTCTCCTTATTTTGGCAGCCTCCCTGTGTTTCTGTGCATTAGGTAGAGCTGCTTTGACTCTCTTAGTAGCATGGCCTATTGTAGGAAAGTGCACCTGTTAGTTGGATGGGGTAGAGCCTTAGGTAATCACCAGGGTCAGGCAATCTGTGTGAACCAGGTTGATGGAGTCTCAGGTATGGTGTCACTGGTCTGTGGCTCTGTTTGGGGGAGGGCTCAGAAAAGGGACAATGATCACTGCCTGGCCTCTGGAGTTTTGTCTGGGAGGAAGCTGTTTCCTGGCACTTGCCCTGATGCCAGACACTTCAGTTTCTCCCCATATGCCACTGGTGATGTTCCAGCTGCTGCCCTGGTACTGGAGCCCAGAGGGAGTGAGTCTGCATAAGTCCTAAGTTTGTTTTGGTCATTTAAAAAGAGATGCCTGAGGATCCCTCCTTTTCTTCTGCTGCCCTAACCCCCACTGATTTTTACAGGCAGAAGTTATGGGGACTTATCTTCCTGGCACTGGATCCCTGGGCTGGGTGGTCTGGTGTGGGGCTGAGATCCCTTGCTTCTGAGTTATCCCTCTTGAATTTTATCTACTACATGTGGGTGTGGGACCACCTATTCTGTGTTTCTGTGTCTCCGTGTCTCTCCTTTCCACCCTTCCTACCCGTCTGGATGAGTGTGACTTCTTTAATTCCTTGGTTGTTGGATTTCCATGCTTCTTGATTTCTGACAATTCTGGGTGATAGCTGTTTTGTAGTTCAGTTCTAATTTTTGCTGTGGTTCTGAGAGGAGGTAAGCCAAGATGGAACCTGTACCTCCATCTGTACTGGAAGTCTTGTCTAATACTTCTTGATATACAATTTATTTGTTCATGTATTTCCTGACCAAATATTGACTGGTTTACCTAGTCAGGGCAAAGATGTGTACACCCAAGGTGGACAGTTGGATTACTGTTTGCCCACATTTGGTGAATGCTTCCCTGTCATGGTCCTCCCCATGAGAGGACAAAATGTTACCATCATCTTGAACTTAAACCTATATGTCACATTTTGTTAATAAGTGCTAACAGAAAGTGGTTTGTGTCACTTCTGGGCAGAAATGTTAATCCCTGGTACCCAGTTTGCTCTGTCTCTTTTGTCTCTGCCAAGACAATATTCTAAGTAGAAAATGCTATATCAGCCTGGGCTCCATAGTGAAGATAACAATGAACAGTACCATATGAAATGTAGAATGAATGAAATAAGCTATTGTTATTTGAAGCCACTAAGATGTTAGAGTTGTTTGTTACTGCAGCATAACCTAGCAAATTCTGACAGAATGGCCCTATGACTAGAAATTCCTCCTGGAGATGTATAATATTTTTAAACCAACTTTTGTACAAGAAGACAGGAGATAGGAACAAGTATGTTTATTGCAGCATTTTTTGTGTTAGTGAAATATTGGAAACAATCTAAACATGCTGTAATAAGGGGAGGATAAATAACCTGTAAGTCATTTATAATATTTGTAATCTATAACATTATATGGCACTTAAAATATGTAAGACATATCTTAAGAATCAACTTGAATTTCAAAATTATAACAAGTGAAAAAATGGTAAGTATGTTACAATTGTTCATGTATATTATATAAGCTTTTAAAGCATACAAAATACTTTTTATTGTTTACCTTTACTCAGATATAAATTTATAGTCTATAAAAGTTAAAAAGGTGAAAGGAAGAATAAATGCTAAATTTATTATGTTGACCTCTAGGAAGGAAGGAAGAGACATAGGATTGGAGTAAAGGTACAAAGAAAATTTAAGTGTACTATAAGTTTTTACAAATTTATTTTAAAAACTACATTTTTAACTTATGAAAACTACTTGTAGGCATATATTTTACAGAAATAATAGCAATAATATATCAAGAAAACACAAGACTGTTCAAAACAGCATTGTTTAAATGGAAAAACATTAATCAGCCTTATATATGTGGATAAATTATAATCCACACATATAAGAGGACCAAGTGGATATTAAAATAGATGAGGTATATCTAAATGTCTTAGTGAGGAATGCTGACCAAAACAGAGTGTTAAATAAAAAGGACAAATTGCATACTAATGTGTACATGATTCTAACTTTTATAAAAATATATTATATAATGTTACAATGTAACATGGGATTGCAGATATATCATCAATATTCTATTTTCATATCCTTTGTGTATATACCTAAAAGTGGGATTGCTAGATCATATGGTAGTTCTACTTTTAAGGTTTTGAAGAACCTCCATACTGTTTTTAACAGTGGCTGAACCAATTTACATTCCCATCAACAGTAAACAAGTATTCCCTTTTCTCCACATCCTCGCCATTACTTGTTTTTATTGATTGATGATAACCATCTAACATCTGTGAAGTGATACCTCATTGTGATTTTGGTTTGCATTGCCCTTATGATTAATGATGTTGAGCATCTTTGTGTGCCCCTGTTGACCACCCATATGTCTTCTTTGGAAAAATATTTATTCAGTTCCTCTGTCCACTTTTAAAAAAATTATTGTTGTTCAATTACAGTTGTCTGCATTCCCCCTCACTACTCCCCCCAACCCAGCCAAACTCACCTCCCTCCCTTGCTGCCACCCTCCCCCATGGTTTTGTCCATGTGTCCTTTAGAGTTCCTGAAAACCCTTCTCTCCACAGTCCCCTCCCCCTCCCCTCTGGTTACTGCCAGATTGTTCTTAATTTCAATATCTCTGGTTATATTTTGTTTGTTTTTTCATTTTGTTGATTATGTTCCAGTTAAAGGTGAGATCATATGGTATTTGTCCCTCACCACCTGGCTTATTTCACTTAGCATAATGCACTCCAGTTCCATCCATGCTGTTGCAAAGGATATAAACTCCTTCTTTCTCTCTGCTGCATAGAATTCCATTGTGTAAATGTACCACAGTTTCTTGATCCACTTGTTTGCTGATGGGAACTTAAGTTGCTTCCAGCACTTGGCTATTGTAAATTGTGCTGCTATGGATATTGGGGTGCATAGGTTCTTTTGGATTGGTGTTTCAGGGTTCTTGGGGTATAATCCCAGCAGTGGAATTGCTGGGTCAAAACGCAGTTCCATTTTTAGTTTTCTGAGGAAATTCCATACTGTTTTCCACAATGGCTGCACCAGTCTGCATTCCCACCAACAGTGCCGTAGGGTTCCCTTCTCTCCACACCCCCTCCAACAGTTATCTGTTGCTTTGTTTATGATGGCCATTCTGACTGGTGTGAGGTGGTATCTCATTGTTGTTTTAATTTGCATCTCTCTGATGGCTAGTGATGCTGAGCATCTTTTCATATGTCTCTGGGCCCTCTGCATGTCCTCCTTGGAGAAGTGTCTGTTCAAGTCTTTTGCCCATTTTTTAATTGTTTTTTTTTTTTGTCTTCCTGGAGTGTAGTCATGTGAGTTCTTTATATATTTTGGAGCTGAAACCCTTGTCCAAGGTATCATTGGCAAATGTTTTCTCATATAGTTGGATCTCTTTTCATTTTTTAAAGTATTTTTATTGATTATGTTATTACAGTTTTCCCAATTTTTCCCCTTTATCCCCCCTCCACCCTGCCCTCCCAATCCTCCAGCATCCCCCCCCTTAGTTCATGTCCATGGGTTGTACATATAAGTTCTCTGAGTTCTCTGTTTCCTATACTATTTTTTATCTCTCCCCATCTATTTTATGCCTACTAATTATGCTCCTTCTTCTCTGTACCTTTTCCCCACTATTCCTCCCTTCCCCCTCTCCACTGAAGTCTCTCCATGTGATGTCCATTTCTCTGATTCTGTTTTTGCTCTGGTTGTTTGCTTAGTTTTTGTTTTCATTGTTTGTCTTTTCTTTTAGGTTCATTTGCTGATAGTTGTGAGTTTGCTGTCATTTTACTGTTCAAATTTTTGATCTTCTTTTTCTTAGATAAGTCCCTTTAACATTTCATATAATAATGGCTTGGTGATGATGAACTCTTTTAAATTGACCTTATCTGGGAAGCACTTTATCTGCCCTTCCATTCTAAATGAAAGCTTTGCTGGGTAGAGTAATCTCGGATGTAGGTCCTTGCCTTTCATGACTTCAAATTCTTCTTTCCAGCCCCTTCTTGTCTGCAAGGTGTCTTTTGAGAAATCAGCTGGTAGTCTTATGGGAACTCCTTTGTAGGTAACTCTCTTTTCCCCTTGTTCCTTTTAGGATTTTCTTTTTGTCTTTAATCTTTGGTTATTTAATGATGATGTGCCTTGGTGTGTTCCTCTTTGGGTCCAACTTCGTTGGGGCTCTCTGAGCTTCCTGGACTTCCTGGAAGTCTATTTCCTTTGCCAGATTGGGGAAGTTTTCCTTCATTATTTGTTAAAATAAGTTTTCAATTTCCTGCTGCTGTTCTTCTCCTTCTGGCACTCCTATAATTCAGATATTGGAATGTTTCAGGTTGTCCTACAGGTTCCTAAGTCTCTCTTCACTTTTCTGAATTCTTGTTTCTTCATTCTGTTCTGGTTGGATGTTTGTTTTTTCCTTTTGTTCCAAATCATTGTTCTGAGTCCTGGTTTCCTTCCTGTCACTGTCGGTTCCCTGAATATTTTGCTTTATTTCATTTTGGGTATCCTTCATTTGTTTTTTCATTTTTGACCAAGCTCAATCAGTTCTGTGAGCATTTTGGTTACCAGGGCTTTAAAATCTCTATCAGATAGGTTGGCTATCTCCTCATTGCTTAGCTCTTTCTGAAGTTTTGCTCTGTTTCATTTGGGCCATATTTCTTTGTCTTGGCACAGCTGATAGCATGTAAGAGGGCAGGGCCTTCAGTATTCACTAGGGCAGGGCAACCCTCCTTGCTGCATTGTGATGCTGCCTGTGGGGGAGGGGCCAGAGAGGGAACAGTGCAATTCACTTGTTCATCTCTAGTGCACTTTTCAATGGACTTTCATGTGAGACTGAGAGAAACTTCCACCGCAGCCACCCCAGCCATAGCCCACAGTCAGCTCTGAGTCTGTTTTCCCCTTAAGTCAGCCTCTCCCGTGCAGCCCACTGAGGTCAGCCTCCAGTCCCATCCCCACAGTCTGCTGAATTGACACAGTTTTTCTGAGTGGGCACACTTGGTCCACAGCCTTACTGGTCTAGTTCTGGTTGATTTTTTCTTTAATTCCTTGGTTGTTGGAGTTCCATACAGTTTGATTTTCTGGCGCTTTTTGTTGCTTGTTGATTTTAGATTGGTTGTTATCCTCCTTTTGGTTGTGCGTACCTACGCCTTCATCTTGGCCGGAATTCCCTCTTTTCATTTTAATGGTGTTTCCTTTTGTTGCTTTTGCTTTGGATTCAAATCCAAAAACTCATTGCCAAAACCAATGTCAGGTTTACTCTCTGGGTTTTCTTCTAGGAATTTTACAATTTCAGATCTTAAATTTAAGACCTAATCCATTTTCAGTTGACTTTTGTATATGGTGTAAGATAGGGTTTAAGTTTCATTCTTTTGGGTGTGGCTGTCCAATTTTCCCAATACCATTCATTGAGGAGGCTGTCATTTCCTCATTGAGTATTTTTTTTTACTGATTATGCTATTATAATTGTCCCACTTTTTCTTCCCTTTATTCTCCTCTGCCCTGTACCTCCCCTCCCACCATCATTCCCTCACCTTAGTTCATGTCCATGGGGCATACATATAAGTTCTTTGGATTCTCCATTTCCACTCTCCATAGAGTAATCTTGGATATAGATCCTTGCCTTTCATGATTTGGAATACTTCTTTTGAGCCCCGTCTTGCCTGTAAAGTTTCTTTTGAGAAATCAGCTGACAGTCTTATGGGAACCCCTTTGTAGGTAACTGTCTCTTTTTCTGCTTTTGAGATTCTCTCCTTATCTTTAATTTTGGGTAATGTCATTATGATGTGCCTTGCTGTGTGCTTCCTTGGGTCCAACTTCTTTGGGACTCTCTGAGCTTCCTAGACTTCCTGGAAGTCTATTTCCTTTGTCAGATTAGGGAAGTTCTCCTTCATTATTTGTTCAAATAAGTTTTCAATTTCTTGCTCTTCCTCTTCTCCTTCTGGCACCCCTATTATTCAGATGTTGGAATGTTTAACATTGTCCCTGCAGTTCCTAAGCCTCTCCTCATATTTTTGAATTTTTTTTTTTTTAAGATTTTATTTATTTTTAGACAGAAGGGAAGGGAGGGAGGAAGTCAGGGAGAGAAACATCAATGTGTGGTTGATGGTCCCCACTGGGGACCTGGCCTGCAACCCAGGCATGTGCCCTGACTGGGAATTGAACTGGCGACCCTTTGGTTCACAGCCCGCACTCAGTCCACTGAGCTACACCAGCCAGGGCATATTTTTGAATTCTTGTTTCTTCATTCTGTTCTGGTGGAATGTTTATTTCTTCCTTCTGCTCCAAACCATTGATTTGATTCCTGGTATCCTTCCCTACACTGTTGGTTCCCTGTACATTTTCCTTTATTTCACTTTTCATAGCCTTCACTTTCCCTCTATTTTGTGACCATACTCAACCATGTCTGTGAGCATCCTGATTACCAGTGTTTTGAGTTCTGCATCAGACAGGCTGGCTATCTCTTCATTGCTTAGTTTTTTTTTTTTTTTTTCTGGATATTTGATCTGTTCTTTCATTTGGGCCATATTTTTTTTTTGTCTTGGCATGCTTGTTAGGTAGTAAGGGGCGAAGCCTTAGGTATTCACCAGGGAGGGGTAATCCACATCACTGCATTGTGATGCTGTATATGGGGGAGGGGTCTGAGAGGGAAAAATTCCCACTGAGTATTTTTGACTCTTTTGTCATAAATTAATTGACCTTATGTGTGAGTTTATTTCTGGGTTCTCTCTTCTTTTACATTATGTGTCTGTTTTTTATGCCAATACCTTTTATGCCAATACCATATTGTTTTAGTTACTATAGCTGTGTACTATAGTTTGAAATCAGAAAGCATGATGCCTCCAGCTTTGTTCTTTTTCAAGACTGTTTTGGCTATTTGCAGTCTTTTGTGGTTCTATACAAATTTTAAAGTTGTTTTTTCTATTTCTTTGAAAAATTCCATTAAAATTTTGATAGAGATTGCGTTAAATCTCTAGATGGCTTTGAATATCATGGACATTTTAAGAATATTAATTCTTCCAATCTATGATCACAGAGGAGTTTTCCATTTATTTGTGTCTTCTTCATTTTCATTCATCTATGTCTTATAATTTTCATTGTACAGATCTTTCACTTTTTGGTACATTTATTCCTAAATATTTTATTCTTTTTTTTTTTTTAAAGATTTTGTTTATTTTCAGAGAGAGGAGAAGGGAGGGAGAAAGAGCAATGTATGGTTGCCTCTCACATGGCCCCCACTGGGGACCTGGCCCGCAACCCAGGCATGTGCCCCGACTGGGAATCGAATCGGGACCCTCTGGTTCCCAGCCCATGCCAATCCACTGAGACACACCAGCCGGGAAAATATTTTATTCTTTTGATGCAACTCTAAATGGGATTGCTTTTAAATTTCTCTTTCTGATAGTTCACTGTTGGCGTATAGAAATGCAACTGATTGTTTTATATTGATTTTGTATCCTGGCTCAGAAGGGTGCCTCTGGACAAAATCCTGTGGTTGAGGTGGGAGTGGCTGCATTACTGTGGCATCACCAAGTTAGTGATCTATTATTGGGCTGATGTGCCACAACTGTGCATCATTTATGCTGAGAGAAAAGGCAATGATGACATCAGCAGGTGAGTGAGGCATGCCATGATAAGAGGAAAGATTAAGTTCCGCCCTTGTCGTCACTGCTTAAGTTCAATCTTTCTGGAAATAATGACAACTCAGCAGGAAAAAAAGAGCTTTGAGAAGAAGCTCTGGATTGGACTGGTACTGACTATAAGTCATGAATTGGCTGAGAAATAATGGGATTAAACTGTTACCTTGACTGGCTAAGGTGAAGTTTTTCTTTTATTAAACAAAAATGATTGCTCCTGATATATGATGTGTAACTATAAAATGAAATAACCACTTTAGCACACACAAGTCTGCAACTGTACAATTAATCTCCATACCACACCATGACACAGCACTCTGGATATATACACTCTCCATGTTTTGGGTGTATCACCTTGAATTAACACTTGGTGATGCAACCAAGCCAGAAAGATGTAATGCATTATATCTTGACATTTTGCTACATTTAGTCAATGAAATGAAGGTGGGAGGTTAATGGGTGGAGAAATTAAGCAAAAAGGAGGAAGGACTCATAGACATGGACAACAGCATGATGATTGCCATGGGGAAGGGGGTATGAGGGGACTAAATGGTAATGGAAAAAATACCAAAAACTTTAAATAAAAGAAAACATATAGAAAGTGTGTAATAATACTTCTTGCTGCCTTAAATGTTTAGCTACCAACATAAAATCTGCACAGCCCAAAATGATGAATATGATTATCAACATCTTGGTTAACAGAAAATCAATTTGAAGTAAAACTAAGACATTCTCGTTGTAAATATTTGTTGAGTATAGAATGAATCCCATAGGGACAGATACAAGGTAAATCTTAAGGATGAAAGCAAATCCTGCAGAAATGAGTAAGGGAAAGACATTCTACTCAGTTTCAGAGATAGCCCAAAGTCCACATGCAAGAAAATAAAATTAAGTGCGTATTTAAGCTTTCCTTTGTTCTCAATCTCTTTGTTTCATCAACTCAATCTCTTGTTTCACCTGTATCTATATGCTATCCTTATAATAACTCTGTGAGGGGTCAGGGCAGCTATTAATATGCACGTTTTTTCCAGATCACAGAGCAGTTATCAGCACTGGAGTGAAACACAAGAAGAAGTGGAAAGAACATTTTACCACAAGGATGAGGTCCTTCACTCATCATCTGGTGGTATTTCTGTTATGGAGATACTCAGTGTGCCACCTGGGACTATTTTATTGAAATATATACAGCAATGTATATAATTTTATACACACAAATAGTGTGTGCTAATGAAACACAGTGCAAATGTGGGGCATTGTCACCCCATGAAGTCATATGTGAGCCTCCAGTGTGACCTGGGACATTGGACCAACATTGAATCTATCCTGTCTTGATGCTTGACTGTGAAAAAAATCTTGCAAAGAAATTATCAATATGTGATTAAAAAAAAGAGAATCTACAGGAAATTATGGCAGGAACCAAAATAATAGAATACAGAGTTTTAATGTTAACATGTTAGGACAAGAAAAAAAAGCATTTTTTTTTTGCCTTAGAACCACTGAAAATTATGGTCTTAGAGATAAATTTTGGTGACAGTAATTTCCCTGCTTGTTATACATTGTAGTCTAGAATGGTCTAAGAGAAAGGGGGTTGGACAAGGAATAGAAGAGAGCCCAAGGTCTGTCTCAGGGTTACAGTTTGCATCCCATGTGGGGAGAGGAACCCTGACATCAGCCTTATGTAAGCCTGTCCCAGACCCATGCCAGAGTCCTCATGATGGGTTGGTGAACACCACTGTATGTGGCCAAAAGAACTTCCTGGAGATAAAGTGGAGTGGGAACTGTTCAAAATTGACCTTACCAGAAACCCTGGGTATCCCCAAAGGCTAGTGGGGTTCACCAACTGGTGGATCTCACACCTAACCTTGCATTTTTTTCTACTTGGCATTGCTTTTAGGTTTTTCAGAATTTTACAGTGTCACTTTTTCCTTTTTTTTTCCTTTTTTTTTCCTTTCTTCATCTTTGAAAAAGACAAAGATGACATAGGGAAAATACATTAAAATAACTATGTAAATGAAAATTAGATCTGAGAATTAAAGAATTGGTGTGGTTTTGCCTGAAAAAGGGAAGAGGATCTAGTATATCAAGCTATTTTACAAAGAAAATATAGACCAATTAAATATGATTATGTGCAATTGAGCAGGAAAACATTTTAACAGCCCTGTGAAGGAAGATGACTATGTAGGTCTAATTAAAGCAGGCATCAATAGGCACTGTCTGTCCTGTTGAGACTTTAAAAGTTGCAACATTGAGATTGGGAATGAAACAGAATTTTAAATTAATTTTTCTTTGAAGTGACTTTGACTACTCTTTTATTTTAGGCCAATTATTTTGTATTTCTTCTTAAAAGTGTATGATTCATTTTATATTAATTACTATGTACAGAAAAATCCCTCATTTCCTTAAAAGATGATTAGTCATTTTTTTAAAATTTATTTTCAGAGAGAGGAGAAGGGAGAGAGAAAGAGCAATGTATGGTTGCCTCTCACATGGCTCTCATTGGGGACCTGGCCCGCAACCCAGGCATGTGCCCCAACTGGGAATCGAACCGGGACCCTCTGGTTCCCAGCCTGCGCTCAATCCACTGAGCTACACCAGCTGGGCATGATTAGTCATTTTTATAACTGGGATTTGTACATATCACACACTATACCTGTTCCTGAGAGTAAAGAATTTCCTTTCCCAGATTTTGCTTATCCGTTCTGATTCCCTTTTATACCTGTAATAAATTTATAGATGGTTAAATTTTGTATTAGGTACAAATTAACAGTTATGAATCATTATTTCCAGTACCTTTCTGCCTTTTTTTTCTCATTCTCTAAGCTAGCCTTTAATATTTCTATTCGCTTCTCCAAAACACGTTTTTCTTCAGCCTTTCAATAGAAAATATATCACAAAGTTAATTACATAAACAATACACACTATTTCTCCATAAATCTGAAAAGCTATTTCTAATACATAGCATGCACATTCTAACTATGAAAAATAATTTGAGCCCTGGCTGGTGTAGCTCAGTGGATTGAGTGCGGGCTAGGAACCAAATGGTCCCGGTTCGATTCCCAGTCAGGCAGGGCACATGCCTGGGTTGCGGGCCAGGTCTCCAGTGAGGACCATGTGAGAGGCAACCATACATTGCTGTTTCTCTCCCTCTCTGTCTCCCTCTCTTCCCCTCTCTCTAAAAATAAATAAATTAAAAAAAAAGAAAAATAATTTGAGGGAACAATGAGTTACATATACTTTCTAATTCCTATGAATTAGAATTTAAAATCCCACATCTCCATTGCCTGTAAATGATTCCCTGAAAGACAGACAGCTCTACAAAACATTATGAAGCAACCAAATTTATCTCTATCACCACTCTTCTTATCAGGTACCCCTTTTTCTAAATCTTGCTTTCCCTTATTTATTGTGACCTTCACAGCTCTTTATCATGGGCAGCGGTTGCTTTTAGTTATTCTATTTTCTCTTTCTATCAAAACTGTCCTCAGGAAAGGATCTGACCAACTCAGTCACATTAGAGCTTTTTATTATTTTTCACTATTATTTACATTTTACAAGGGAAAATCTTTTTGCAAAAGGAATAAATCTCTAACAGGGGAATTGTAGGCATTTCAAGAATGAGAGAGATTTCTTTGAGTGTGGCAGAGATGTACCCCAGATCATACTACAGAAGCAATCAGGTCCTCTGTCTCTTTATAAGACTAATTCTCCATCAAAATCATTGTTACTTTCTAACAATAGCCAGCATCAATATGAACAATAATTAGGTAACTAATAATGGTCATATTAGTCATTATTATACCTTAATCTCTGCTATTTTCACCATCTTTTCCTCATGTGTCTCAATAGGTGTTTCAGGTCTAACCTGGCAAAGAAATAAACCAAAGTAAATCCACGGTGTGACAAAATTAGGTTTACAGTTGTGAGTACATAAAACACAAAGTTTATTTTTGTTATTATTTATTAATTATTATATTATTTTTCCATATGGACCACTGTAAACCTACTTTTGCCCAACCTGTATGACATTTCAAATTAATGCATAATGATATGGTTTCTCTGTAACTTAAAGAAAGGCAGCTGAGACTTAAAATATGCCAACCATAGCCCCACAGGGGTCTTCTCTGCCTTACCCAATTTATAATGCTCAGTGTTTATATATTACATTTTCAATTGGACAGTCACAGCCATTAAAACCAACTTTCCCAGGGACTTCCACCAAGATGGCGACATAGGTGGACGCACTCACTGCCCGCACATCCAGAGTGTCTAAACAACGAACGCAGTAGCGAAAAATTAAACAACCAGAATGGACAGAATCGAACTGAAGGGAAGTCTGACACCCAGGAGGTAGGAGAAGACGAACATCCAGGCCGGTAAGCGGGGCAGAACCGGGGGGAGGAACGGAGTGAGAGGCAGCTCTCACGGAGGGACTCACGCCGCCAGTGCCTGAACAGGGTGTGGCTCTGAACAACAGGTGAATCCCGCAAGCCGGCAACGCTGCCAGAGGCCAGGGCTGAGCCAGCAGAACTGAATCTGGCAGAAAAGGCAGTGGGGAACTGGGGAGCAGAGGAGTGACGGGAGCCTGCGGTGATCAGAGGTCGCCATTGCTTCCTCCCAGGCCACGCTCCCAGAGGCAACGTCATCCAAAAAGTGACCCAGGTTGCAGGCACCTGCGGGCGGACAAGTGCACCGAGATAAAAAGAATGAAAATGGCCAAAATGAAAGATCAGAACAAATTACAACTGACGGATGACGACATAGTCAACCTATCAGATGCGCAATTTAAAATGCTTGTAATCAAAATGCTAACAAAACTGGAAGATAGGTGGACGCAAATAGTTGAACAGATGAAGAATACGATAAGGATAATGGAGGAAGATTTACAGGGAACCAACAGGAAAAAAAAGGAGGTTGGATATCAAACCAATGGGGTGGACCAGAAGGAAGAAACAAGAATTCAAAAAAATGAGGAGAGTCTCAGGAACCTCAGAGACATTTGTAAATGACCCAATATTCAGATCATAGGGCTGCCAGAAGGACAAGAGGAACACCAAGAAATTGAACATATTTTTGAACAGACAATGAAGGAAAACTTCCCAGATCTGGCAAAGGAAATAGGCTTCCTGGAAATCCAAGAAGCTCAGAGAACCCCAAAGAAGCGGGACCCAAAGAGGAACACACCAAGGCACATCATAATTACATTACCCAAGGTCAAGAATAAGGAAAGAATCTTACAAGCAGCAAGAGAAAAAGAGACAGTTACCTACAAAGGAATCCCC